>JAYJLZ010171853.1:10853-22105 GCA_036873915.1 Tubulanus ruber | reverse complement strand
CTGTACATATTTATTTTGTATTGTACTCAATATTATAATATTTTTGTTACAATAAAATACGTTTAAACAAAAAAAAAGAAAAAAGAGGACGAGTAGAGAAATTATAAAGCAGGCTAATCCTTCCATTCTCCAGGATTAAGGGAAGTATGTGGTCATGTTTGAGTTATATACTGTATTTAGCTGACCTAATAGTGTTGTATTGAGTATCACCAGTTCCTGCATTATCTTTTGTAGTTTTATTAACCTGTCATTCTTTAACTTCATAGAAAGATAAACTGTTAGAGGAAGTGGAGACACTCAAAGAACATGTTACAACAAAAGATGAGCTCGTTCAATATCAGGAAAAGCAGTTGACTGAACTAATGGCCATGACGGCCATGATGGGTGCTCAAGCAGCTGAAAAAACTAAGACTAAAGTTAAAGTAGTCAAGGTATTTTTTAATGTGCATTTCTTT
This sequence comes from Tubulanus ruber, assembly GCA_036873915.1. Lineage (NCBI taxonomy): Eukaryota > Metazoa > Nemertea > Palaeonemertea > Tubulaniformes > Tubulanidae > Tubulanus > Tubulanus ruber. Next base: position 21,650 of record JAYJLZ010171853.1, on the reverse strand, counting down.
CAAAGGACAATCCGTGTATATTATCGTAATTGGCGATGACATCACTGCATGTCTTTCATCATCCCAGTCATATACTGTATTTAGTAACTTACAATGTCCAGAACAAAATGAGAAGTACTTTGTTCTTATAACAAGTGTGTGACAATTACCAAGTAGATCGAGCATGCAGTATGAAGCATTCACATTAACCACAATGTATGTTTTCCATACAATTTACTGAGCTGTACTATCTTAGATTGCCCAGCACATTATCACAAATTTTGAAAGCAATTTATTCTTAATTGATATGAACACAAGATTTCAAATCTTATTTAATTATTTTAGAATGAATCCAAAGTAAATCACACAACTGGTCCTGATCCAAAACTTATGAGTAAGATAGAAGATCTAAAAAGAACAATCTCTCGTCTCAAAAAAGAACATGAAAATGAAATAAGCCGACTTAAAGATCATTTAGAGCGGGAAAAACAAAGGTATTTGCGTTTGTATAATTTAGTTCTAAAGTTCGATTGTGAATCTTTATTTACTGTTTACTGGTAAGCAGGATGTGGTTTTTGTTCTTGATAAAACCGAAAGCTTGTTTCGTTAGAGCATGAATGCCTGTCATACTTCGCATAACAAGTAATTTATTGTAACACGGCGTAACTCATAAATTATAAATAAATTGCATGTACGTAATTACTGAGTAGCCATGACAATGAGATGAATGAAAAAGAATCCAATTGACATTAAGTAACCCCAGTAAAGAGTACATGTATGTTTGCACTGTATTCTACAATTCATTATCATACATTATTTTTGTATTATTATACATTGTTGTATTTTGTATAAATAGGCCTACATTGAATTAGGGATTTGTTTGTCATTATCTAATTGCATTTTTGAAATCATGCAGAAATGAAGCAACAGTTCGAAGAATTGAGAATGTTCATAAGGATCAACTTTTGAACATACATAAAAACAGTTTACATATGCTGCGAGCCATAAATCGATTCAAAGAGGCAGTAGGTGAAGTTCTTGAGCGTGAATACCTCCTCGATGCAGCTCATGATGTAAGTAACATGGATGACTTGCCAATTGATGATGCTCCTGCTGATCCACGATCTGTTCTTGTACAAATGGCAGGAAATGCAGTTGAATGTAAGAGTCTTTCATACATTATAGTTGAGGGTATTTCTATTTTTACGCTATATTTTGTTTTCGTAAAGATGATGCTTACCTTCAATCCTTGGCTTAAGTTAATTCAAGGAAGTATGTTTTATCTCTCTGTGTACCAAACCATTTCAAATTAATGTTCGTGTATATTTTCAGTGCTAGTAGCTCTTGAGTTCAAACTCTCTCAGGCACTGATGAACAGACGATTAGAATTAAAAGATAAAAATACAGCAAAACAGTTTGCTGCCAAAGACTTAGAGATACAAATGGAGTATACTAAAAAGATTAAGAAAGAAAATGAATTGTTGTCCGAGAAAGTTCGTATTGTTCGAGATGCACTTGCTGCTACTGAAGAGGCTCTAAGGGAAGTCAGAAAAATCGAAAATGCACGTTATGCTGCTTTGCTTGAACGATATAAACAAAGCTGGCACCAAAATCGATCTCTTATTCGAGAAGCGGAAAATTTAAGAGAAGATTTTGCAGAAACAGTTAAACAGAAAGAAAATGCATACAAATTATTGATGGCCAGTAAGCAGGAATTATTTAACCAAGTTCAATCACAGCAAGTGGCCATCAAGAGTCTCAAGTTGGATTTTAAACATGTAAGTAAATGTTGTAAATTATATACACTGTACGCTAGAGATTCAATGAGCTAACAAATCATCCATAAATAAGATGGTTTGTTAGTCACTATATTATTTCGGACATATTCACAGTCTTGATTATAAAGTTTGTTGACACAAGATTTGACTCTCATCAATAGGTACCAATGCTACTTATCAATCTTACAATCTTAGATTGAATCTAAAATTCTTCTATCTCCATTAAGTCTTTTTGAAAGTTTTGTCATAAATACTTGTACGGTTCATTTCCTAATTTGGTTATAGAAAAGAGAATTGACTGAAAAAAATTACCAACTCAGTGTGAAGGATATGAAGAAGAATTTGGGAACTTTACAGGCAGCGCTTAAGGGAAAAAGAATATCGCATCAACTGTATGATGTAAGCAGAACCAGACACAGAAGTATCATTGCTGATGTGAATATAAAGCATAAACCTTGAGTTACCACATTATTTTATAGATTTTTTAGTTATAAGTACTGGTACCGTACATAGTCTTTTTTCAAGCATAACTATATTTTAAATGATTTTAAATTAAGTTTAGATTAAATTTTGTGTTTGCCTGATGATGACAGGTTGTTGTTCTTGAACATATAGAAGGCCTTGTGCACATAGAAATATAAACCTATACTAAAGTATATCCTTATGGTTGGATTTTGATGAGAGATATAGTGCATGTTTTTGAAATACCGGTATGTAAGGTCATTTACTTCTTTTGGTAGATGACAGCTGAAATTATGAAAAAAGCAATGGAAATTCCTGCTTTACGCCTACGTCAGCTCATGACGACTTACATTGCATATAAAAAGCTGCAGACTAATAAAGGTACTGTAAATCATGACTCAAAATATTTTTTCATGGTATTGAAGTCTTGGGAAAGCAGGTAAAAGTATGAATTGTACATGTGTATGTATTATTTAAGCGGTGTACTAAGTGCAACATTATTTATTTGTCCTTTCACATCTTCCGGTATTAATTAATTATTAAATGTGCCCCATGTACATGTAGCACGATTGAAAATCATGATTCAAGAAAATGCAGATAGTGAAAAAGTACGTGAGTTACGTCTGCATTTGGATAAAATGGATTTCCGTATTGAAAATGCGCTTTATCAGTGGAATAGTAGGAAAGAAAATCTTTCTTGTGGTCAGCGACAAATGTTTGGAAAAATGGCCAAACTGTAAGTTACTGGGCTTGGTGCTCAATTCAGTGCAATCTGAATTTAAAGTATAATATGGAAAGAGCTGCTCAGCTGTGTAGTGGAACATGTATTATGTGAACTCATGAAATTAACTTTCAAATGTGGCTTTTTTAGATTTGATGATGTTGTTACAGAAACAGGAATTTTGTTAATTCTTCCGACTAAATTAGAGAGTCCAATACAAAGCCCTTCACCGATTTTTCCCACTTTCGGAACTGATTCTCTTAGACATGGTGTAACTTTGCGCCCATTAGAAATGACAGAGGCACTTATTGGTCAACGAGTGCCATATCGCGGAGAAGCATCGTTCTGGCAGGTATGACTATGCAAAATATGATATACTATGTTAATATGTACATTAAAAACATCAAATGAAGCTCATATTCAATTAAGCCTGTATTATATCTAACATGCAACATACATTAGAATATCTCGAGAGACCCTTTGATATCTCCTTTCTGCTTGGAATATTTCCAATTAATTGTGAATAAATCATATTTGAAAGGCCTGATTTTAAAATCGACCTCATATTTAGTAGTCCAGTATTATTTATCAATACGTTATTACCGTTAGTTCAAGATACTGCTGCATGTATATCTAGTGTTTAGAGATCATGGCTTGTTCTGCCTACAAATAACAATGCATAGATTATTGTATTGTTTTGAACATGATATGGTAATGAGAAATTGACTTATCTTCAGTATTTAAAAACTTCCTTTACAGTGTAGGCTTTATGAAAAAGGTTCTGTTGTCCACGTAGATTTATTATTTTAATCCATTTTGTTTGTAGGTTCCATTGCCATCAGTATGCAATATGGACCGAGTTGCGCCAAAGATAGAGATACCAAAGATAGTTGATCTTGAAGTAAATTCCTACAGGCGAAATGTGATGAGGTAATCTTCCATTAAACTAATCATTTAGACCTTTCTTTTACAACATAACACTGTATACTAAAGACTATTATTTTACTGTAGGTCTGTTGGTTTAGCCGTCACAAAGAACAAGTCACTGCGAATGCCATCAGCAAAAGGCTACGAGTACAAAGGATATCTGAAACCACTTCAAAAACCTCTGCAACAAACAAATAGTGCCATAAGTCTTGGAACAGTAAATATACCATCTTAATGAGGAATTTCCATTCTTTGACACCTCATCACAGAAATTGTCATCCACCTTTTTTATGTATTTTGTTACAAAATTCTTGTTACCTTTACGAATTCTAAATAAATACTCTATCATTTATCAATTGAGACATTTTTATAAACATTAATTCGATACATAAACTCAAATTTCATCAACCAGGCCTCCACGATCAAATGACTTTGATCGAGGATGGAAGATGGAAGATTTTTCTTTCACACTTTTAGAATAGTATAAGAAGGCTCGACCTATAGTTGTGTAATCAAGACTTTTAGACTCGATGTGTCGGATTAATTGTAAATAATGCATTGATTTGTATAATATAAATAACAACTCGAAATAACGTAACTTCATTATACCAGATAACTTTATTAAAAACAAATATTTTACACCCTCAGGTTTGTCACATTATCATATACTATTACAATATCTGAATCAGAACACCCATCATGTTTATATATGTAGCAATACATTTCATCTGTAATTTACTACTGTTCTAACATAAAGGAAGTTGCCGAAAGATTCAATTTAGGCAATTTTAAAAATAACCTGACCAGTTTATTTACTCCAATGTTAAAAGTAAGGTTCGTACGTATTACATGTGCAAAGCTACTATTATATTTCCTATGATTTTGAATTGCAGTAAAGAAAATGGTTTTAATTTTACTGCAGCCTTGTACATAACCCTTACAAAGTACATGTACCGTGTATTAGCATTAAATAACACGTTTTCTTTAAAACATGAAGATATAGATTATTCTTGGATTACCGGTGGTGGAGGTATATCGCACCTAGTTCCTAAGGTGAGAAATTACAATATACAATTTATGGCGGTAAACATGATAATAAACCTGCAAACCTGCATTTCAGTATATCAAATAATATAAACCAAGTAATGTAATATTGAATGATTTCTAATTATCTTTTTTTATTATCTTTTGAAACGGAAGCAATGTTATCAAAGGAAGAAGAAGCTCAACAGCCAATTAATTGTACAATAAAAATCCTCCCAAGAAAATTTCTCAATTAAATTATGATAAAAATTATAAACATCTTCTATGCAGTATTAATTAACATATGTGTACCGGTAAAAACATTTAAATTAGCATAAAACAATAATATATATTCTAAAAAAAAACAGTAACAAAAGCTTGAATGATATGAATTTGCATGTACATCAACGGTAGTCAAAACCACTTTATAAATTGGGTTTAGATCCATCCAAAAACTGATCTTAAGTATTTTAATTGTAAGATTAAGCTAAAAGCTGTACGAGTATCTTTATTCTGTCAGATTAGTAACATTTCCCTCCAAGAATTATGTATATCAAAAGGAGGTGAGTTTGAAATGTACAATTATATACACAAGGAACTCCACCTTAAAAATTGTGAGGTGTGTTTTACGTTTGTCAAATTAAATTTCTGGTACATCAAAAAACCGAGTTAGGACAGGAAATCAAAACCAGACAGTATACTAGACATCAGCTGTTATAATTTTACGATCCAAAATATCACATTATTTCTAATCACTAGTATTAACATTATCAAGGTATTGATGAATTATTATTTACAAATGACTATATGCAATTTTTTATCGGACTACTACGGAATGAAAATATATTAAGATATGCGGATTATAAATTGTTCTTGCAAAATTAAAATGACTAATGTTATTGTAAATTGCATTTCATTGATACTGCAAAAAATGCAAAGCAACTAGGCAAACTTTCTTCAATTTGCCATAAGACATGCAAAGCAACAGGTCATTGACTCATGTAATTTAAAGACATAAATGTAAAAACTGACGCGTTAATCGCTAAGAACTGTAACACTGATATAAAATTTGAATTAAAATGATTGGTTGAATTGTAGCCACATGAAATTATGTACCAATTTGAATTCATCACTCGCTCCATGTTTTCCAAACATAAAAGATAAATTTGAGGTGGTATATCCCTTACAATCAATCATCTTATCGCACCTCCCTGAATCAATGTAGCCAAGCCAGCAAATATCGGATGTGATATATCTATCTAAAAAACTTTTAAAAAGCTACTTCTTTCTTTCAAGTTAAATATCACATAAATTTACTTTAACCACATTTTGCCAAGCTTCACAGTTGAAAGGTAAAATTATAAGCAACTCCAACTATACCAGTATATACAGTATATATAATACGACAATCGTTTCTCGAGAGGTACAGGGAAGGGAACAAATTCCTCGGAGGAGCTATATTAAAATGTCGTTCGTAATTTGTTCCCACTGAGACCGAACCGAACTTCGGACATTATTTACCGGTGATCAACAAATGTGATACAAGCATAAAAAAGATTGCTTAAAACGCATGAAGCAGTGTTAATAGATCGAGACTGTGCGTACAACTTTTTTTTACAAAATATAGCATTTATCAATTATTCTCCCGGGCACTTACCATTGGTAACCGATCACGTTTGCTCATTTTAATGCCTATGCAGTAAGATATACATGTACCGCGTACATTCTCGCTAACTTACAGGGTACTAGAATTTAAATACGTTACTCTCGTGTCAATTTCATAGTTATTAAATTACCAATAAAAGGGATAATATTGATGCATTCATTGATATGAATGAAAAAGACTGAAGCTTGAGAGCATATTGGTTAAACATTCATCGCTGTGCATTAATCTCTTTAAATAATACCTGTTCTTGATCTGCAACGTTAACAGTGAAAACAATGGTTTTTGTTTGTGACCAATTAACCAGTAATATGCTCGACAACCATAAAAATATCAACTCGAAACTCAAAGGAACTCTGACTAATAATAGAAGTGAATACTCACGGAAACTTCCAATCAATGCAGAAATACTGGTTCTTAAAACCAACCAAGAATAACAACTTAAATTTTACATCGCACCTTAAATTTCTTCAAAAATATCTTAAACATAATAAAAAATAATTAGCTTTATTATTTAACATGTTTCTTACTTCTATTGTTGATATATTTACAAGCAGAATTTTGTACTATACATCATATTATCTACACTTAATATACACATACAGGATGGCATGATACAAGGATGATATTTAAGCGTCATATATACAACAAAACATAACTTGTAACATTTTTTACAGTATTCAATATTGTTTTCGTGTTAATATACTTTAATAGACATTAAAATTTATTGATATGGTTTTCACAATATTATACTTACATTATTATACTTACATATACTTATACAAAAGCAAAATATATACCACCATAAGTTATCAATTGAGATGCACTGGTATCGCAAGATGCTGTGCTTAACGACATATTACAGTATATTAGACCTGCGTTATGAATATTATTATCACTATCTATAATAGTATAATAAAATTCCATTATTTTTGTACATGAGTTTTTCACAACAAATTATAATAGAAACTAATATATCACAAATTTAAATGTTACATTACCTTAAAAGCACACAATAAACTGGTACTCTTAGTTCAAAATGGTTTTTCATTGTTTAAGCCATTAAATCTTTCTCTCTTGCTGCTTTAATCACAGATGATATACGGATCATATACGGATCATATAAACCTTCATTCCGAATTTAACACAAAATACTGGCCTTATGTTTGTATTTTAAAACGGGCCATTATCACCCATGACGTCCATTAAGCAAGCATCTATCCCGAATGAACTATATCACAACGGGACAGATTCAGCTGAGCAAATTTGTAACTTAATCTTGTGTAACTCGAGGGTGGGAATTTTCACATTTTCACATTCAATTTTCGTGCTGCCTATAGAGATGCTGCACAATTTTTCAGCCTCAAAATTTTTCGTCATCTGCAGCTTAATATCAAACATTCAGCAGCAACATCATCTGAGCACGGCTCATATCACACTGAATGTTACTTAAAGGATTGGTCCACCAGCATGCCACAGGTTTTCTCTCTGTACAGCTATGCAATAGTCAGCAGTGTTTATATTTTTCACAAGCTCACTAAAGTCTACACTGTAGTCTCATTTGGTGAGCCTAAATACGGAGGTATCTTATAATTGTTTTTGTTCTTTCTTTTAGAGTTTAACACATTATAATAGTCATGGTCATCGTTAGCTGATGATCGACGCAACGGATGCTTCTCAGTAGGACTGACCGGACTGACCGGACTGATCGGACTGGTCGGACTGGTGGGGCTTGGACTGCCATTCATTATGAAATAACCAGGATTGTCTAATGACCGCGGGTTTGAGTTTTTATCTATCTTTAAGTTCAGTGTGTTTGGTGGCTTGCTTGGATTAACGTAAGTGTCATCTGTAAATAAATCAAAGTTAACTGCAACGACAAATCCACAAAAATATCACCATCGATCTACTTAAAGAACTGTAGGAAACAGAGAATGATTCTGCTTTCTACTACTTAGATCAGGTGGACCTTAAGACACAATGGAACTGGAGTGCTCAGGTCGAAAATCTGTGGTAAACCGCTGCCACTAGTTGCTGGTAGCGCTCGAGTCGACCAAGAGTTACGGCAACTGTTCACAAGCAGTTCACATGACTTCAAGATTGCAGCATCCACAACTGCACCCTACCCACCACAGCTTCGAAAGCCGTCCAATGCACACCAACTATTCACTTCACTTTTTACGATACTGATATGCTTATTTTTTCATCAAAAACTCAAAATGAATTTTCTTAACTATACCAACTTTTTTCATTTAATCTCTATTTTTGGTATATAATTAATTCTGAATGGTACAGGCTATACATCGAACTGTAGCTGTAAATTTCCGTTTTTCAAAGTTGATGCAGATCAGGAATAATTTGATATTACATGTGCGTATTTACCTAACATCACGCTAATTTTGCCAAGTATAATCAAGTTCCAGCTCAGTTGCATCAGGTCGTAAAAGTGGTCAGGTCAACTGCAACAGTCGCGTTGTACACTTCCTCAATTACGTGCATTTTTTAAGAGCGACAAGGATTCAGAAACCACTTAGTGACCACTAGTCCCAACTAGTTGATGGAAGGTGAGGTCCATTGTGTCTTATGTCAACCTGAGCGCTGCATATTTACTGCATTGAAATTGTCATGACAGTCGAAAAACATGATTAAGTGGCCATATATCATTCTGGCAAATTTATCTTTTCTGTTTTACTGGTAATACAGTATTACTTACTATCAATGACATCCATGTAGTGATTCGGTTTTACGGAACGTGGTTGAAGATAATCATCTTCATCAACTGGTAAATCCAGCTGAAAGTCTGTACCATCAATGCCATCAAATAACCCACCACATTTGTCTTTAGCTGTATCATCATCTATCAAATAACAAATGCAATGTTATATGAAATAAAATATAAAATATTTCAGAGGAAATCATTTAATGATAGATATAACTGGAATTATATCTGAATGCTTTTTTTAAAATTTCCTAGCAAACTAATTTTGTAATGAAAAAACTTCTAGTTAACATATCCCTAATTGTAAAAAAATTTGTTATTCATATGGTATTCATATATACTTACCTCTCAGGACCTTGCATGGGTCTGAACTATATCGAGATGCGACGCTATTACCTCTAACTGGACGCGATGCTTCAAGGTGGCCATATTTTCGATCTCTTTTTGGATTAATTAATGCATCACATTCCTTAGCAGGACTATTCTGAGGCGTACGTTCGTCCTGGAAATGCAGCCTCTGTTTCCCAGGTTCCTAAAATATAGATAAAAGTTATATTTAGCCCCTGTTGTCCAGTATGTATTTATCCTTTCTGATTTATGGCTAATGAATGTTTAGGGAAATAAGCCAAGTGCTATCTTTAATCATCGCTTAAGTCCATTCTTAGTTTAAATATTTAAGTGAGGACATACCCCTAAAGCACCATTTCTATTTTCTTCTGGCTCTGGAGATTCATCCTCTCCAGACAAGAGCAACTTTGGTGAAAGATAATCTTCTGCATCCATCACAGTTTCAGGACCATCGCCAGCAACACTCATACTGCGCACTAAGTCTGTAGTATCATAAGAGTGGCTCGGAAGGCGCATCAAGGTGTCGCCCTGAAAAATAATCATAATTTAGCAATTGCTACATGCATGTGCATACGTGTAAAAATAATACTCATACACTGTATGTAGTAATAAAATACCTCACATGAAAGTAAAAGATCCTACCATGGTCACTTTTATGTGTTTGAGAATACTAGATGATTTTGTTTACTTACCGGTATCACAAGATATCTGCCAGGATCTCTGGCCATTTTTTCAAATTCATCACCCAGTTCTTTAAATGAAGGACGGCTCTCCGCATCCAACATCCAACCTATAACGAGTTAATATATTATCGACCTGCACTCTTCATAAAAATAAAAATGTATTAAATTTACAAATTCTTTGAGTGGTTGTACAAACTCATCTTGAACTTACATTTAATCATTATCATATATACATCAATTGTACAACAAATTGGTTGCGGCAAACGTTCTCCTTTCTCTAAAAGGTCCGGTACATCTCTGGCTCGAATACCCTCATAAGGCCGCTGACCATAAGTAAATAACTCCCAAACTGCCACTCCTAAAATATAAATATTTTATTAACCTTACTGCCTAAGAGCAGATACACTGGAAAAAAGCAAAATAAATTAAATTGTAAAAAAACTGTTATAGATCAAGATGTGTTTTATGTTTCTCTGATGCTTGTCATATCATTT
>JAYJLZ010171852.1:0-30355 GCA_036873915.1 Tubulanus ruber | reverse complement strand
TAATAGTTGTTTATCTGTCATAAACTTTTGATCGCAATTTATATGCACATAGTAGCTGAATTGATTAAATCGATTGACTTGAAACTGACGGTATTATGTCAACGATCGTTTACATACAGCCTCTTATAATTATTATATTAATTTATGTACATTAATTGTATTATTATAGAGTATTATTGTATATATCTTTTTTAAAGACATTTTGTTAATGTTAATATGCTTCATTAAATTAAGGCATGCTGCAACTAATGAGGTTCATTTAGATTAAGCGCACGTGAACAGGAAACCATAAAATAGTTCGGATAGTTGAAGCCACGAATTTATCATTCCACTTATCACCCATTGATATCATCTCATCTCGAAAGGCCAATTGACATCGTTAAGGCAGTTAACCGATGAAGCTTTGTGGTAAAAGAAGCAATTTAGCGGATCAACATCGAACATCCTTCAAGGAGTCGTGTAAGTTACAAATCACATTATTTTTAGGTTGACGAGGGTTTGCCTTTTGTGATTATGGATTGAAAGTAGTTTCGCAACGAAAATGTGAGCGGTTGTTTGAGATAATAATTATATTATGTATATCAACTTTTTTAAATTATTTTAAATGACATTAGTAAAAAGAATATTTCCGAGAAATTCTTCTTCTTCTTCATCTTATTCTTATCCTTATTCTAATTCCACTTCCTCTTCTTTTCATCTTCTTATAATTAGTTCTTTTGAACTGATAATTGGATACTCGGAGACTACCATTTCATATAAGGTTTACTCCTCTTTCAATCTTTTTCTTTCTTTCTTTTTCCTCCAACGAACGATGAAAGGGCTCAAAGACTTCAAAAAACACAATAAACGTATTTTCCTGTGCACGTCTCATATAACCCCACCAGCATGACACAGGATTACGCGAGTGTTGGTTTAAACACCAAGGAAGGCTTTCCTTGTTTTGTCGACCTTAAATTAAATTGCAATGCAATGCGAGTGTAACTTCTATAGCTTTAATATCTGTTGTTTGGGCTTATTATTTGAGCATTCATTATTTTCATGTTTTATGCGAATTATTGTGGCACTAAACTAAACTAAATGTGATAAAAATACCTATTAAACAATTTAAGGTCTATGAAAGTTTTTTATTGGATACATTCAAAACAACCAGTAACCGTTTTCTCATGTTAAGCTGGGATTCGCCTAGCCTACGGCATATATTGAATGTACCGGTAGGTAGAAATGGCCCGGAAAAAATGTACCGGATAAAATGTAGTGGAAATAATGTCACAGGTAATAATGTCCCGGGAAAAAATGACCCAGGAAAAAATGTCGCAAAATACCAACATTGATATTTCTAGATTATATTTAACTTTATTACAACACATTTTTAATTACGTTTACATCATTTGCTACAGTTTTTTCACGTTTACATTATGTGCACAGTTTATCGCTACTACAGTGACGGTTTTGTCACAGTTACAGTTATTGTTAACCAAATTAAGGGAGATGACTATTGTGTCATATGTCTGTAAGAAAGTCGGGGATACCGATATGTCAATCACGGTATCTTTCACAGAGATTTTCCAGACGTTGCTGTTGATGCTGATGGAACACGTTGCACACGATGGATTGGATGTTGGCCTATCCTGCTTTATAGAATAATTAGTCTTGGCAACACACTTATATATTCCTTTTGATATCTAATGAGTGTGAAATTTAGTTCATTACTCAGTTATTGTAGTATAGTTTAGTCTTTAAAAAAATGTGTTCTTCTTGTTTATAATAAAAATCAAAACTGCGACATTATTTCCAGTACATTTTTCCCCGGACATTTTACCATTAATATTAATAGCATCATTTAAACGACCTTACTACTCATTTGTTGCCCGTACATATATAAGTAAATAATAATATTTTGTTTGGTATTCGCATCCTCTACGGCACAGCGCCTGGCTCTGTCGTCCAACTTGCTAACCACTGGACAAGAATCCCACAAAGGGTTGGTTCAATGACAGCAGTTATAGGGTTGACTATAAATGCATAGCGTAATTTATTAGGTACACTATAATTTATTATTAACAATAAACTGCCTGACTATTAATTTAGTTTCACCTTCATGAATCTCTTTTAAAGCAATAATAAGCCTTATCCCCTGCCACCAGTACGACCTTTACTGCTACTTCCTTTTTACAGTCAATTTTATGAGGGAGGTGATATAGTCTACATGTCTATATCGGTGACAGGTAATTTTGCCATGGGTAATTTTGCGATAGGTAATTTTGCCAGACCTAAAACGGTAATTTTGCCATAGGTATTTTAGCCATGGGTATTTTTGCCATAGGTAATTTTTGCTATAAGAAATTGAGAGAATACATTTGAAAAAAAATTAATATTTAATTGGATTTAAAACACTAACTTATTCTCAATTGGAATCAATCACTAATTATAAGTTAACTTTTATTAATTTGTAATAACTTTTGGTCTACTTATTATTGTTTGGATCTGTATATGGACACAAACTTATTCTAAATTAGAATCAATCACTTATTATCAGTAAGCTTGTATTATTTGTTATATATTTTGATCTAATAATTGTTGTTTAGATCTGTATGGGGACACTAACTTATTCTCAATTGATATCAATCACTACTTATCAGTTAACTTGTATTAATTGTTTAGATCTGTATAATGACACAAACTTATTCTAAATTAGAATAAATCACTAATTATCCGTTAGCTTGTATTAATTTTTAATATTTTTTTATTTACTTATATTAATTTACCTGGCAAAATTACCTATGACAAAAATACCTATGGCAAAATTACCGATTAAGGTCTGGCAAAAGAACCTATGGCAAAATTACCTCTGGCAAAATAACTTAGATTCGTCTATATCACCTCCCTGATTTTATTAAGTAAAAAATACTACAAACGTATGAGAGCGTGCACCACACTTGTCAGCCAACGCCAGTGTAATCTAATCATATCTGAAATTATAAGGATTGCATCGCCTTCGAATCTCCGTAATGTTAGCTTTTGAGCACGTTCCAGGAAGGACACTTTAAGTGGCTGTAAACAGTGAACATGACCACAGTGAATCATCTGATCTAAAAAAATATGCCGTGTTGACATTTGATAAACACTAACTATATACTGTCTGAAAGCGTATGGGTTTGTGAGCAAAAGCATAATTCTAAAAATGATTTGATTTAATGAAATAATTATAAATAGACTTTTTCCATCCGTCACACTCTTCTTCATAGACAAAGTAAAGTGTATGACTTGATGTAATACGATAATTCCATATATTCAATTCCTTAATCTTTATTGGAACAAGTTTGCACGGGTAGAGATTCTAACACGGCATCTTCTCTATGTCCCAAGAAATGAAAATAAATAAAAATAATAATAGTTTGCTCTGATAGAGATTCGAACACGGCATCGAATATGTCAGAGTCGGACGTCCTGCATCTGCGCTATCAAGCCGATACAATTAATTCTCTATGATCTTTATACAATGCGAGAGAGAGAGAAAGGACGCTGATTGGATGAAAACAAAAAAAACGGGTCCTACCAAAACGTAGGTTCCTTTATCCAAAAACAAACCCCCAGTCCCCGAGACCACCCCATGATACATCTACTGGCCAAAACCCAGCTCATCTGGTGTACTCTAAATGGTAGTTAAGTCGAGCCAAACTGCGTATTATTCTATAGGATAGAGTTCAATACATTCATACAATACTATTGACATTCTGTCATCTACATATGACCGAAATAACTGTAATAATCGTTTATTGAATTCTTTGTGAAATTTTTAAAAATGATACAACTTTTAACCAGCTTATTGTAGTTAATTTGATCATGATGACACTGATTATGATCATCTTCATTAGGCCTTCAGTTCTTTGAAAACTATTTCCATAATTGGAATCTAATTGAATTACATGTTATAGAACAACCAGGCGCATTTACACCTTAGGCGAGAGCATTCTCAATGCATCTAATTACATCGCTCTTGAGTACACCAAATAGCTAGCATTGATTTAACTTAAGGGCACATTTCAGTTAATGACAGTATGTAATTAAGTTAATTGATTAATGCTAGCATATTCGATATGCGATGTGTGTATATTTCGAAATTTCCACTACTACACCAGCAGGTCATAAATTGTCTAAGCACGTCTTTAATTGTAATGTTATTCCATTCGGCATTGTGTTCATCTAATAATTCCTTATTCACATTCGGTTGCGTTGCTGTTTGATTCCCTTGTCGCAATCTTAAAATTCTTAAACGAAATACGACTTCTTCAATAACAAACCTCATAACATTTTGACGATATCCTGAGTGATAAAAATCACTCAGGATATCGTCCAATCTTTGCTTTGAAAACTTGAAACATATCGTCAAACTTTAACTTATTAATCCACTCAAGAAGTCTTTATCTATATTTTCGATATAACGTCCTTCTCTTGTTTGACAAGACATACATAAACAGAAAAATGGCGACAATTAACACGATTTAAAATGATTTTAGAAATAAAAAAGAAATGTTACGACATTTCAGTTTTAATCTCATCGTCAAATGTGGATTACTTGAGATAATAATTAGAAACTGTCCATATCCAACACATTTTACTAATGTATAATAAACAATGAAATGATCTATCACGAATTAATGTTATATCTTTGTATTTTCAAATCTATGCCATAATATTATGGAACCGCAACTCCAACGTCGTATTTAATTAATTTAATTTTTTCACCAGGAATAGTCGAAGCGATAAATCTATTATACATCACGACCGAGTAGTAGTCTTGACTTATAATTGGCAACTTTCTTTACATTCTATTTGATATTAATTATCGTTCTCCATGTGGAAATAATGATTTTATTCCACTGATTCTGTTGGTTCAGCTGAAATCATGAAATTGAAAATATGAAGCTAAAAACGTCGTCATTTGCCACGATTGAATCTACAGTATATCTGCTCGGAGCTCGAAACAGCATTTGATTCCGCACGACATGTCATGTCACGTCTAATGTGACGAAATAAGATTATCTGCCTAAGTGGCCACATTTTGTTGTCGTTGACGAATATAAATATTTCGTGTCTAAATCATTTTTGTTAAAGCTTGCATAATATTTCGGTGTCCCACCTGTCCAATAACCATCTTTATAATATTCTCATCTCCCTTACTAATAAAATTTGTTATTGGTAATACCATGAATAAAATAAATGATTTTAAAACAGCCAATATTAACGCGCACAAATATCCCAAATAATTATCAAAAAACCAAAAAGTCGTATATCAGTATTAATATTAATATCTTGTTTATTTGTGTAACTTGTGCTATTGCTGATCTGGACATGTACAATATTACATTATATGATACGATTGTCTAGCATTAAAAATATAATTGGATAACAAAGGACTGCTTTTTCATTTTAATAATTTAACATGCATTCTAATTGTCTCATTTACGTTATGTATGTCATTAAGTGTTTTTATTTTTATTGAAATCACGCTGAACGTAGTATACACGAACGTGATAAAACAAAAATCGCCTTTTTCTTCTGAAGAAATTCTTTTCTGAAATGAAATATTCAATTTATCAATGATCGATACACGTATTTTGTCTCAGAATAATGTTTTAATAAGATATATTAACAAAGAAAGACACCTGTGAAACATTAATGGAGGTAAAATTGGCCAAGGAAATAATGGCCCAGTAAGAATTACCATTGTAAAGTGGCCAATTAATGGATACATTTTTTGAAGATTTGCCAATACTTGATGTTAGTTGGTTTGACACTAATTTAACACATAATTATTAACCACTGAACATTTACTTGGATGGGAATTTACCTACTTTTCAAAAATAAGTATTTTTTTCGTGGGGATTAACTACAACAAACTAATAAATAATTTTATATCATGTTTGTTATTTGTATTGTTCTTCTGTACAAAGTTATTTTTTAACTAGACAAATGCCATGGCCATTTTTACCGGGACATATTTACCCTGTCCATTTTAACCGGGCACCATTTATCGTTCCCAATGCCCTTAGTTCTAAAAGTGACCATGGATAAAATGGAGATCGTTTACGAAATCCTACAAGAAATAATCCCTTACAAACAAATCCCACGGATAACAATATTCCACAATTGGTACCGGCATGGGCAAGAAGTAAGAACTATGTGCTGTACGTATGTTTTAGGTAATTTATGGTCTGCATTACACATGTTTAATTTGGAAAATCCGTTTAAAAATGTTTTACACAAGAATCTTTTAAAATTATATTTGGTTTCTATTTTCGATGTTTTCAAGAATAACGAGTTTTAAAAAATAGCCTTAGCAAAATTATTAGTTCATGCTTAAAGTAGTAATATAATCAATATATATATATATCAACGGAGAAATATTCAATATAACAGAAAGATACACATGGAAAGGTTTTATCATAAACGCTCGGTCTATTATTATACCTGACGCAACTGACTGTGTCTGCATCTGTCAATGAGACGGGATAACGTTGAGAGCTGTTGGTTTTCAGTTCATATTGGAATTCTACATTACTTTCGTATTGGAATAGAAACAACTTGGATTTAATTTAAAATCATCTGTTAGTGTCTATAGTTATGGATGCTCAGTTCAATACAACAACATTTG
Source organism: Tubulanus ruber (assembly GCA_036873915.1). Taxonomy (NCBI): domain Eukaryota; kingdom Metazoa; phylum Nemertea; class Palaeonemertea; order Tubulaniformes; family Tubulanidae; genus Tubulanus; species Tubulanus ruber. The sequence goes on along the minus strand of JAYJLZ010171852.1, from coordinate 23,700 downwards.
CAAGGTAAGGACAAATTTGCTCTTCAATATATTAAAGCGTAAAAACTTTATTATTATGTGACGAAAGGTTCTTCAAGTGTTCATAGATTTTCGATTCATTGATTTTAGATTTTCGATTCTAGTTAATTAATTTTGATTTGTATGTGTAAAATGCGAAAAGCATATAAATATCGCCCGAGCAACGCATCGGCGATTATTGGTCTTATGGGCGTTAGTCCGCGTCCGCGACCGAGTCCGGTTTTGGCTCGTTATCGCGATAACTGCAAAACCCTTCGCTGTAGAATCATGAATTTTAGTATTTAGCTTCGGTATGGGCAGGGTAGGAAGCCTATTGATTTGAGGCAAATTTCCGTCAAAGATGGCCGACTGGATGCCATTTTGTATTGTAAAAAGTCACTTTTTTAGCTCGTCATCGCGATAACTGCAAAAATATTTATAGACCTTCTAAACAGTAAGGGTAAGAACCCTATTGATTTGGGGTGAATTTTCATCAAAGATGGCCGACTCACAGCAATTTTAGTACGTTTCCTGACTCATAATAATTTTAAAAAAACAACATTATCCCGTAAAACTCAGAAATGGTTTTTAATATGGCCTCACAATGTATTTCGCATGTATAGTAAACCACCCATAGGGAGTTCTGGTGCATTCAATGTTTTATCCCTAGGGGCCCCTGTGCCTGGGGGTCAGGGAGACAAAAATTTCAAACATGAGACACTTTCAGTCCTAACTTTTTAGGTGAGGAAATTTTATATTAACAATGAATTGCAAAGTTGTAGTATATGACACATTTTACGAGGTAACAAAGTTTCAAGGTCACTAGTTTCTAAATATGAACACCAGGGGCGCTGAGCATTGAAAACTATGCAATCTTCACTATATCTCATTACATGAGCACAATTTAATACAACTTTGAATTGCACAGTTGTAGTCCATGACACATTTTACGAGGTTACAAAGTTTCAAGGTCACTAGTTTCTAAATATGGACACCAGGAGGCGCTGAATATTGATTAATGCAATTTTTACTATATCTCCTTACATGAGCACAATTCAAAACAACTATGACATACAAATATGAAGTCCATGACACAATTTACGAGGTTACAAATTTTTAAGGCCACTCATTTCAAAATGTTGCCACCAGGGGGCGCTGAATGTTAAAAATAAGGCAATTTTTAATATTTCTTTGGGCGATATTGGTATTACGTATGTCTAGTTATACTTGATAAAGTATCGATGATATATAATGTCATTTTATAAAGCTTTTTTTTTATAATGAAGCATTTCACTATCGACATTTTTCGTATTTACTAGAAAGCCCATATTTACTTTAACCCACAGTTCTTGTTCGGAGCTTTCCAATGCATGTTTATGAAACCAACGAAGACTATATATCACCCTTTTAAATTAAGAATGATTAATTATGCTACATTAAAATAAGTTTACCAAAATTGTTTTCGATTTATAGATATTTGTTCGAAAGACAATGTTTGAGTAAAAATATTGTTTCCTTTCATTGCAGTCATTTTGTATCCGACATATTCTAATTGAAGACAGTTTTGGTTATCATTATAAAACTAATGTTTGGTTATCATTATAAAAAAATGTTTGATCAAAAACGATCACCGAAGAATTATCTAAAGACGAACAACGCCGGGTTAAGAAAATCCTTGTTTTACTTCAGTTTCCTTTAACATTTCCAATTATTTTCTGGAATAAAATTTGGACATACGGTAATTGAAAAAACTAGAACTTCGTCATTTGTTATTTTGATGATGAAGAGGTGATCAAATAAGTCTTGGAGGCAAATTGCCAACATAAAGCCAGTTAGCCGCTAAATATGTGGTACACATTGCAACCACGTGGTGTGGAGCGAAAAATTAATTGTCTATCATAGAATAGCGTATAGAATTATTAAAACCCAATTTTTCGATGATATTTCTCTGGCGAGAAATGGCATTCACAATTAGGGAACATCCCATTGGTCCGACGTCCCATTGGTCCGACGTCCTATTGGTCCGACGTAGCATTGGTCCGACGTACCATGGGCTGAGAATTGATCTCATGTACCATTGGAATATTTTTTTGTTAACGTTGTATCTCACCCTTCAAAAGTTCAAACGGACAAATGCAATATTGCTAGACTGGTTCCCGATCTTCCTTGATTTTTGCCGATTTTTAATAAAAATAAAGCTGGCACGTCGGACCAATGGGACGTCGGACTAATGGGACGTCGGACCAATGGGACGTCGGACTAATGGGACGTCGGACCAATGGGACGTCGGACCAATGGGACGTCGGACCAATGGGACGTCGGACCAATGGGACGTCGGACCAATGGCGTGCACCCCACAATTATCCAAGTGAATAATCATAATGGCAATTTTAATTTCTATGGATATCCGGGATATCCGGAAACTCATTGCTGTTATGTGGCCGCTACATGGTCGCGACATGGACGACCTTTCTCATAAACATCTTCGTCTGAGAACACGAACCAGCATAAGATGAACATGAAACGATATGGAAGATGGCAAATATAATTTCATATTCAAATACTGCTCGGCTATTCCATAAATAAAGCAAATACACATAGGAAATTACACTGTTTTCATGCAAATATTGGCCACTTATTCCATAGCAAACAAAATTTACCGTATTCCATTGATTGCTCTTTTTACTGGCTGCGTTATATTTGTTTTTCAGAAAGTATCGATAATATAGACATTTCCAGTTTTGATTTGCAAAACTAAAACACGATGCAAAATTTAATGGCTATTTAATGCGAATTTATATTTCAAGGAAGGACATGCAAAGGCCGCAAACGCTATTGGACTGAAATTTTATCAGTCAGGGTGCACCCCTTTTTAGCAAGATAGGAGGTTATCGGATAGTATAATTCTGTGTTTACATGATCATCGGAACGCTTATTACTGGTGTTGAAATGACATCATAAAATTCATCGATTGAAAGAACACCACCTCGGGAACAGTGATCCTCATCATCACGTTTACTCCCTAGGACCAGGGAGTTGTGAGAAAGGACTGAGGCTAATCCGTGCCTGCGCAGAATGGGCGTGCTGTACCAGCGCTCCCTCTGTCGCAAGGATGAGTATTGCGAGATCCATCTGTAGTCGCCGGTATGTCGGTTGCAGCTGTTACATCAGATTTGCTTCGGATTTCACCTTATGGCCGTCGGCTTCATGGCAATCAGGTTCGATCTTCTTGGATTATTCCAGCACTGTATCATTAATATTATCAGAACGATATTCTCGACATAACTTTATGTCGTGCCCCCTTGAGCGTACGAGGTGGTTTAGTTCTGTTTAGAATCCGATTTCTTGGCCAACTAGAATTATAACTTTCCACTCCTAAGATCATAATCATCTATTGGTGCTTTATTAATAGCGTCAGCGTGTTGAGCTTAACAGAAATCGTGCTTAATGTGTCGGTCAGAGGTTAAGTAAATCCCAAGATTATTGTCACATATACTGTAAGGTAACCTAGAGGCTATCCATAAAAAACGTGTACCGGGGGTATTATATGCAAAAAATGCGTGATAGCTTGAAAGTGTCCTCTATAATATGTTGGTTATTTCATCGTATCAATATAAATAGAACAGATTGGCAAGTGCAGTCTCTTTATGTGGACCAGAATATAACTGAAAATTAAACCCAAATAAAGCAAATAACGTGAAAACGACACAAAGTAGGCCTATAATTATAACATATGGCAAAAATATACAAATGCAGAGTAAATTCAATAACTACAATTAATATGATTATATTTTTTCGAGATTTCCAAACAATCGACGATAATAAATATAGCTAATGACTGGTGTCAATAATAACAACGTGTATTTAACGATCTTAAAAAATGTATTACAATACGTATTCAATGAAAATAGTAACATAATTATTGTATTTAATACGTATTCCATGTAAATTTAATACTACAGCTGTCAGTCATTGTGTAAATATCACAGGTTATCACATGTATCAGAATATCAAGATTTTTATATATAGTATAAAAATATTCGTTCAAAGATTTCAATATTATGATGTTTGTGAACCAATATTTCAACTTAGCATATAACATCGATGTTTGTAAATCAAACATCCAAAGTATATCCATAGATGTTCATTTGAAGCCTTTGAAAGCATCTTCAGTGACATTGCTTTGAGATGCTTTAACATCCATAGTCATACGAACCCGGCATTCAGACAGAAAGTACCAACATCGCTAGTTGTTAGCCGAGACATCAAGCGATCGGGAGTTACGTGGCGACAAAAACTGCAAACTTTATGGAACTATGTCACGCAAACTACGACTAAACAACGTCTTCGAAAAAAACTCTCTTCCAACTCCCTATAGTACAATACATTATACAGTATATAAAAACTGAATGTAGGTAAAAATGGCACAGGAAAGAAAACGGCACATATATGGCACAGGAAAAACAATTGTGCCATTTTTACCGTTCAATTATAATTATGTAAAATATACGAATTACGGGATCTACGTATTGCACATAATTCGTAGTTTCTATAAATTACATATAATCCGTAGAAATTACAAATTAAGCGCGTAATGTGTATAAAATACGAATTAGAGATAAAATACTGGTAACAACAAGTGTTTAATAATAACAACAAGTGTTAAAAAATGCAATCTATTCTATCTATTATGGAACAAATCAATCATCTCTCGACAATCATGCAGGCAGTGGCTGTGATGCATTGATCAGGTGGGATGATAAGACAAGCACATCTACGCGATCTCAGCTGGCTACGAATTACACTTGCATATTACTACTGAATATTGAATATGGGACCATGGAAAATCTACGAATTAAGCAAATCATTTTCAATCGAATTAATTTATCCGGGAAAATTTATATAGGACAACGTAATCTTCAAAAAATTTGTCGTTAAATGTTTGAAGTGGGGAAGGGTACAAAGTTCATATTTACCGCCGAACAAATTCTCTCACAAACTTTCCCTATGCACTATTAGTATTTCGTATTTAAATCATCTGATTTCCAGTTGGGATCTGATGAGCTAAAGCGAAGCTGTGAAGTGACGAAATCCAACGCCTTCATACTGTATAATATAAATGCCAATACAGAAGGCTAGATTTGATTTTAAAGTAATCTTACGCAAATAATTGGTTCTAGTTTCCAGCTGAATAAAAACTATTTGTTCAGGCAAACACAATTTTCTTTCCACATAACTGTGCTGTTTGTGTAACATTTAGCATGGAAAAAATCGTTTTGATATCATAAACTAATGTTTTTCGCGCTTAGTTATCGGCTTTGTTTTATAAACACCTACTAGAGTCATCCGAATTTGAAACTTAAAAATAATCTTCGAAGTGTTAGTTTTCGATTATTATTAAACTGTCGATAATTTCAAGACGTGGTATTTTCATTCGTTGATTGTTTAGTTTATAGTTTAACGTTGTTGCGCGGCATAAGATACTTTGCAAATGTTCAGAAAAGAAAAAAAATTAACATGTGTGATATCGTTTTCGTTCATAGAAGTGTAATTGTGATGATAAGGTTTGTCCAAACTATCGCTGTAAACTCTAAATATCCGTTGCATCGTTATACCGTACTCTAGTGGTTAGAGTAGCGCTTCATGGATACATCTCTGATGCCATTATTGTCTACCATTCAATCATTCCGTGTATGTCATTCATTGCTCATAATGTCATATTTACCAAGGAAGAAATACGATTAAGTCAGAATTACGTGTATACTTAGATAAAATGAAATGGAATTTTATTTTATTCTGTAATTTTTGTCACGACAATTTCAGTATCTCGTTTGGCTATATTGTGTTTTAGCCGTCTTGTAGTTTCAGACACACGTCTTACAAAACAGTAATAAACTGGATCGCTTGTTGCGGAAAACAATAAATAAAGGACGATCAGGCTCTAATGAGGCCTACAGTGTATTGTAAACAACGTACTTAGTTTAAAAGAATATAAAATATCACTTACAGAAGTCTACTAAAAAAAATGTGAAAAAATACTTTTATACATAGACAGAGCATCCGACTTCAATAGTACGAATCAAGGTATCATCTTTTATTGACGCCTTCACATCAAGGAACCCTCTACTCTTTTTGGACTTAATTTTTAAAAACACATGCGATAAGACGCCGCCGCGCATGACCAGTAATCGTTGTTACAAATGACATGATTGAAGAAGTGAGAAAAAGCCCATTTTGTCGTGCATTAAATACATGTATTTATATCTTTCGCATTGTTTCTAATATTAAGATTTTAAACGACACCTATAGTTATTTCCGCCATCATTTTCTTTTGAATATAATTTATTGAATTTGACTGATACATATGCAAGTGAAGATCACATTTCCATACTTTTACTAAGCAAATAAGCAAGACGTTCTCTTGGACTAATGAAATCTCGTACATTTATTATCTCGTACATTTATTATCCAATAAATAAATTAAGTCATGGCCCTGTAGCTAGGAATGTAGGTAATAATGCCACCGGTGGAAAAGCCATTACTGGTGGCATTTATACCGGTGGCATTTTCACTGGTGGCATTTTTACTGGTGACATTTTTACCGGTAGCATTTTACCGCTTACCCCCTGTACAATCAAGGATTGGGGCGGCCTTTTCACTGAAGTATAATAACAAGAACTCGTTGAATATCATCGCACAGCTTTTTCGTTATTAAAATAAGGAAACCCCATCGCTGCATTCTTATTTAGTTAACTCATGAATCTCCTGTTTTCATTTCTTTAAACGTAGGACAGATGCATCATTAACTTTTCTTCACTCGGCAATGTGTCGTTTTTGATCGTAACCGATCATTAAAGCGGACATTTAACGCATCCATGTGTTAACCCTAACTTTATTCAATCATAGAAAATCAATTTCTAGTTCTATTGTTATCATAAGACATATTATATTTAACATATAGTCTGGAAATATATTTTTTACATTTTTACTTTCTTTTTAGCATTTACCAAGTAATCATGTCACATAATTTTCTAATTTTCACTTAAACATCAAAACAGCAACGCTTCGTTTCTATACTTTGTTTTGAATAAAAGCCCTTTTCCTTGGCCCAGCATGCTTTCTCATATATGGGAGGTTAGTTTGACTAATTTTTGGGGAATAAAAAGGTGAAATAGGTTACACAAAGATTATATTTAGCAACTAACAGTGATGCTATTTATGGAAAGAATTATCATAAAAACTCATACTAATGTATTGATATTTACAGGCACATTTTTGCCGTGCAGAATAAGGCGGCCGCATTTCTCTCCTCTGCGGCAAAAATGAACAACTATAAATTTTACCATCCGCCCATGCAATATTTCAGACTATTCCATTGTGTAGTCTCTGCGAAATAAGTAATTACGTATTTTCACATTTCGCCCCTTTGTGGCAAAACTTGAAATCGGATCTTTACTAAATGAATAACATAAATCTCACCATGTGTCTTATCGTCCATGCTAATTTTCAGTCTATTCCATTGGGTAGTATGTGAGTTGGAGTCGTTTAGATTTATTGTACAGAATAATATATAAATATTGACTGCAATGAGGGGCATATGGTTCAAATTATAGTGGCATAGTCTGGTTTCGAGATCACCGCGGGCCTATAATTTGAACCTTGACCCGAATGAAAGCATTTTATATAACAAATATATAGATTTGTTGTCATTTCACATTTGAATAAGTTAAAAGACATTTTAAATATTCACTTACCAAAGTTCCATGAAGGTAGGCAACACGATGAAATGCCATTATGTGCAGCAGCTATCTGCTGCGGTCTACACAAATGTAAATGAAAGAGTTCCGTTTCATGTATAAAGTGTTATTATCCATTCAATTGTATCAGATCAATGTGTTCAAAATCAAACAAAGCGGCCATTATTATTATTCCGTCAATCGGAACTAAACTCGGGAACCGTGTTGTGGTGAGACGTCATAAAAAAAAGGCTATTGCCCCGTAAAATGACTATTGCCCGGGCATAGTTTCGTCTATGCCCCGTTAATGATGTTATATTGAAATTGAAGGCATAGTCTTGGTTTTCCCTCACTTTTAACCAATCAAATGACAGGAATCTATATATGGTAAAATAAAACCTACCTTTAGCTATACTAACATCAAATGAAAAAATTTCTATAATAATTATCCGTCGCTTCAATAGCCCGCCATTTTAAATAATAGTGAACCTTTGGGAAACCAATCGTGGCACAGTCCGTTCGAATCCGATCGCTATTTTAATCAATTATTATTATTATTTTTAGTACTAACTAACCAACGTATCGATGATTCCTACATTGAGGTTGTAGATAATAATATTTTCTATGGTTGTCTATAAGTTGGCAGCGGTTGGTTGTCTTAAAACGAAGCTTGAACACTTTTGAAAATGAGTTGGTTAGAAAGGGGAATAATTATAATCACGAAAATAACAAAAGGGTTTTCTGCGACTTTAGAAGAAAACCCTAATAATATGAATAGTTCTTTGAAACATGAGCACCAGTAAATCATCCATTCAGTTATTGTTGTTATTATCTTCTCTACTTCGGATGTTGATTGTATGAAAGGGTGTGATATATACTGCGAGGCTGTGCTAATGAACTAAGTATTGAAATAATTTCCAGTCGATTGGAACTCATTAGTTGTTCGGCCATAGTTGACAGGTCGTGCAGTGTTGTCAATGACAGTTATCAAACCCAGTTTTCAAAAAGAAATGATCATTTGTTCAGCCTTTACTAAAGTCTCCTTCGTGTTCCTCTATAAATGGACAATAAGACGGTTGCACGGCTGCACGGCTACACTAGGAAGTAGTTATATATTAATAATATCATGGGCGGATCCAGGTTCCGGTTACACGAAGCGTGGTTAAGTGAAAATTATAATTGAATCGCTAGTCATGATTATCGTGACTAAAACGTTTGTATTTTCTCAAGTATTAAAACAATTCATACAAATTATTCTTTGTTATATATTGACGACAGGTACAATACTTTATAATTCACTTTACACGCCTCATGTCTCATGGTAATTAACGCGATTGAGATTTCGCATGCAGTCGACCTTCTGGAAAAACGTTTCAATCTTTTTCCTTGACAAACATGTACAGCGCATTCTGCATTAATTAACCTTCAACAAAGCAAATTGGATATTATTATAGGAAGATATTGTAGGTTGAAATGACGATTGGAAGCATGGTTATGGCATGGACAGGATAATGTCTAAAAACCCAATTCATAATACGCTGAACAAAACTGAACGCTTTACAGATAAGTGACAAACTTCAAACGATCTTCTTCAAACGGCGAGCATATGCACAGAAATCCGCTATATTATTACTGCAAATATCTTCGTGCGATAACCATTATAATTAATCGCAACGTTACTGATTGCCTGGCTAATGGAGTTCATTATACAGCTCTAAACATTTATGAAACAGAATCTTATATTCTTTTTCATGATCCGCGTGTGCGTAGCGATTGGGAAGTCTTGGTGTAAGTGGCTCATGTCGTTCATATCAATATCAGTTGGAAGGTTGGAGATAACGATGGCGACTGCGTCAATCATGGCATGAACTAAAGCAGTAGTTTTATAGCTTTAATATAATATTTAAATACTGTTTACAGCTTATCTTGTTTAATAACTTATTACTCACTCCGAGCTAATGTTTTCTCTTGTTAGATGGTTTAGTTTGCTACTACAGATTTGGATTTAAAAAATGAGACTTTACAACTTTACTACTTTAAAATTCCTCCCTTATCAGCAATCTCTGTTGAAACGTGCAAATTGTTTCTTCAGTCATAAATAGGTATTAAGTAAAGCGATAATAAACAGTCTGTTTTGTTACCCCTTTATTAATCACAATTAATTTGTTCAAAATCCAAAATCATATCTATAAAGTGTTAGTTGTCTGATTTCTTCAAAAATGTTTGGCACTTTTTCCTATTATTCACTTGGTAACATTTTTTCCGGTGGCATTTTTTCAAGTGTCATTTTTACCGGCGGCATTATTTCCTTGTACCTCATAGAACGTGCGTGGAAACAAAATTGAAGAAGTGGAATTTTATTCAAACAGCATAATCCTTTGCCAAATGATGGGAAAATGTGTTCAGAATTTTAATTTTCAGATGGTCTAGCTTAGCTGGAAAGCTTACTTGTCTCTAAGGTCAGGAAAATCAATAGGCGTTTCAGTATCTGGGCGTCTGCCACGCCCATGGTGATGCTTTTGGCAGTGAGGGCTAATAAAATGGCCTTAAAATCAGTCTAGATCAGCAGAAAATTTTTACATTTTTCTATAAATAGCATCTGGCTGAGGACCCTCACCACAAAAAATGTCTAGCAGCCATGTTCATTGTATGTAGGTTATGGCAAATTTTTCGCAGGCACTTTCAGTGCAATTATTCGGTAGGAAAAATACTTCTGCAAATCTAGAGTATTGTATATCTTACTAAGCTGAAATGTCATTTTAATGTTCTGTTTCAATTAATTATTGGCCATAAATTGTTGATTCCCAATTTTTGTAAGGAAACTATTCCTTGGAAATACTTTCGCAATTGGTTCGACATCATTGAGAATAGTGTGATAAATCATTCCATTGACAAAAATTGTAGTAAAAGTGGCGTTCGTTTGTCAATTGCCGACATAAGGCACGTTAACTACGTAAGAAATTACTAATTCATCACACTGACAGAGACACATAATGTATGGACGGTAATTGGTATTGTATAAAACCTGAAGGAATCATATTCATGGTCTAATTGGCAGCTTGTTGAATTAAGCATTCATTGTTGTCATTTTCAGCGTCTAGCTTGTCAGAAATGTTTAACGTAGCGAAGTTACTGTCGTAAATGGCATGATTTATAGCATATCTCATTGCATATTTTAAAATGATGAATCTGAGTTTTAAAAAAAAAATGAAATCCTACGACTGTGAGAACAAAAAACTATAAATGAGTGATTCCTAGATATATGATGCAAGTATAAGATAACAGCATTTTATTATCAGTTCTCAATGATCCAGGCGAAGTTATCCAGATAAAAATATTTGACATTTGGGAAAGTTGACTACATCAAAGTAAGACTGCGTTTCGAAAACATTTATTATAATTATTTAAATCAGCGGAAGCAAAAACCAGTTAGGGGTTGTCGTTTACTGTTAGAAATGTGGTGTTCTAAAATGCCTTTGAATCAAGGACCGAATCAACCCACAACTGAAGTTTACTCTAATTGATTCGGGGCCCATAAAAAGGTTGTTAAACCACACATTCTGGTGTCTAAATTAAAACACGCTACACTGAAGTATCATCGCACGTCAAATATTTAATGGCAGTTCGTTAAAGTCTCCCGGTCGGTATGTCATATCAGTCGTCGATTCACGATTCACAACAACATAATCGAATGCTGGGCGTTATAGATGAATTGTATTAAAACGGGATAAACTTGCAATACTTAAAATATACAGCCAGATGCGAGAGCTACTTTGAAGGCTTTGACGGATACAGTTACTTTCTATAAAAATTGGAGACATCTTGTATCTATATTAACAAAATTTAGTTTAAGTTTTAATCAACTTCAATTTACTTGTCATTTTCAAAAAAAACGCCAGCAAAATTATATTCTTTTAAACATCTGACTTCAATGAGTGACTATGATAGTAGTAACGACGGTATCATTATTAATGCGCGAAGCTCACTATTGAGCAAGTAAATTAGATAGACCCGTTATCCGGAAATGGCAGGACTACGTGATGCGGATGGACTTATGAACTAATAACTTATCCTGCGTCCCTGGTATTAATGACAGTATTTGCGAAGTTACTTCGATTTTACGCGGGAAACTGGATTTTATAAAAATATATATATATTATATTTGCAGAAAAATAATTTAATATGAATAAATAATTTCTATTATTGTATAAACTATTGTAATATTTTTAGTAAAATTTATTGTCTTATTCTGAATTTATTCGAAATATTTGCAGTCACAGCAAACAATGCTATGAAACATTAAATCTATTCTCTTTCCACCAATTTAGAATGTCTATGAAGTATTAAAGAAATTATTTCAGAAACATTTTTAAACATTGTGCATGTCTTTGCAAGAATATTGTACATAGACATCACAACATCAGATAGAAAAAGATGAACTAGTAATATGTAAAATGTTTTTTAAAGAACTTGGTTATATTTGACCAAATAATAAAATTTGGATTTTAAAGTAAAAAAAGGAAGTAAACTACCTGATTGCGTAATGGGAGTCCCATAACTTAGCATCTAGAATTCCTCTCAGCTGAAGTCATCGCATCTATTTATAAAAATACGTATTTTTGTCTCATCTTCGGGCAATGGCTACAATAATGCAATAAAGGACGCTTAGCGAATATAACAATCCCAAGAGATTTAATCAACGTTTTTACTTACCAGCTACCTTGACCAACGCCGGTACGCGAGGTTCGAATAACCGATAAGCGAGCGCAGCTCGCCATACGTCGTATGATGTGAAGAATTTATATGTGTTTCTGTTTGTGGTGGACGTATTTTAAAATTCTCAAAAGCGTTCGAAACTCAGAAATAAATCGACTGCATGTTTGGTATCCAATGTCGCATTTCAAAGAAACATTTTGAGCCAGATGTGTTGTGCGCATTAACGCTAAGTATTGATTTTCGGCCACGGCGACACTATATTCACCTAATAAGGTACATCACGTTCTACGTAGAAGCAGTAAGGCCTGCACTATAGTTGTTATCTGGACCCGCGTAGAAAAAAAACCTCTACAGAATTGGTAAAATATTGTCTTTTAATAAGTAGTTATTAGTGTCCTCCTCGGGTAAACCCAAATTTGTCGTTAGCGGTGGCGGGTTGTTTTCACCGCTTTCGACAGCCAGCATCCCAGCTTAATAGTTTCAGTTTCAGTTTCATTTTATTGCTCTACAAAATATTTTTTGCATAAGCACATAATAATATTTATAAAGTAAACATGTTAGGACAGTTAGCAAGGAGTTACACTCCAAGCTTTATAAATATGGTCATCCATGACTGTATAGTCAGGCAGATTTTTTGTATAGGCATTTAAATCGCCCAGTAAACAAATGTCACATTGTCACATGACATCATACAAGATCAGCTTTGCGAACATAACCCTATCGGAGGTCCCTCATAATTAATAATTGTATCTACACATATCCTTATTCACCCCTTGTATCACGGCTATCCAGACGTCTACTAAAGATTGTAATATTTCGATTACAAATTAATAAAAATTTGTACCATAACATACCGTCCGTGATTCTTATTTTTATGGCATTTTATTTCTTCCTAAAAATTAAATTAAGTTTATGTCACACTCCAGGGAGATCCATTTAAATAAAAGTCCACTGTTTTCCTTGTTATATTAGGCACCAGAGATTTAAGAACTTTGCTTTGCGTGTACATAAATTCTACCACTCATGTCTGTGATTAGTCATCTAATATAATATTATCTTACTAACAATACCGGGGAGGCTTTTGTATTTGCTTACTAACAGTACCGGGAGGCTTTTGTATTTGCTTACACTATCATTCGATTCATTTTTACATTTCAACTTTAAGCATGAACATTCTTTTCGTAAAATAAATAATGTCCACTGTTAATTTATTTTGTGGTTTACTTCCTCGCTTGACCACCGCCCGGTATGCGAGGTTCGAAGAACGTTGAACCGATAAGTGCGCAGCTCGCCATACGTCATAAACGCCGCCTGATGTAATGAATTTAAATGTGTTCCTGTTTGTGGTGGACGCATTTTAACAAAAATTCTTAAAAGCGTTCGAAACGCAGAAATAAGTCGAATGCATGTTAGGTATCCAATGTCCCATTACAAATAATCTTTTTGAGCCGTGTTGTGCGTATGAACGTTTTGTATTATCGGCCATGACGGCACTATATTGTCAGTGCGTCGGTATACATTTATAAGGTCGCATCACGTTCTACGTGGAAGCAGAAAGTCTTCACGTCGATGTATTCCCAGTTGTCTAAAAAATAAATCCCAGTTGTCCGATACTCTGATCACCACTACTAATGAAATGGTGTCCAGCCGTCTGTCAAAAAAAAATCCCAATTGTCCAATTCCCACCTTTCCGAACTCCAACTTTCCAATACCCATCCTTATGAAATTCTCTTCTCCCTTAATAATGAAAAATACCATAAATAAAATAAATGATTTTAAAACAGCCAATAGTAACGCGCCAAATATACAAAATAATTATTAAAAACAAAAAAGCATTATTGATATCAATTTTTGTTTGTGTAATTTTTTCCGTTACTGTTCATAAATAGAAATTAAACTGTGTAATAAAACCTAAATAACTTAAGTATACAATATAATAATTCTTATTATCTATACTGTGGACTATGAACTATTCAATTAGTAGGAATGATCATTCAGAGTTTCGTACAACTGGGAATCGGACAACTGGGAATCGGACAACTGGGAATGTTTTTTTCGGACAACTGGGAATCGGACAACCTTCTACTCTACATTATTTTCCATTTGGTTGACCTCGATGGTAATCAGAAATCTTAATTTTTGATCTACTTTGGTGTAATCATCATCATGGTCTATCGTTATGGAAACTTAATTATATCATATCTCCATGGTATCGTTGGATAATATCATATTTCCCTGTAACTTCCTACTTTATTTCGAACATTATTTACATCAATTTGTTTTCTTTTTGGATTCGATATACTATGTCTTGTGTTTTAATTTCGCATAGTAAGACACTCTGGCAGACGGAATATATTTTGCATTGATAAAAATAAGCTTATATCCCGCGTCCAGTTAAAACAAAATTAGTATTTTACCGTTGTATTATTTTTTATGTGAGCCTGACTTAAATAAATTCAAATAGTTTCCTTCTAAATAAAATGAAACATTTGGTGTTTAGTATCATTTGGGGCCAATATGTAAATCTTACCAAATATCAGGACGGATGTTTTACCAGCTTGTGGTTTCAAAACAGTTAAAACAAATCCCTTTGTTCTGCAACTTGCAAACATAATTTTACTATGTTCCCTGAAAAAACTACTGCAACATCAAAGCCCAACGCCGGCTACGTACTGCATTTGATGTTGCAAATGTAAGTACATTGTAGGTGTTAAAATATCTTTTCAACTTACGACATAGAAACATAACCAATATGGTTTTCGTTATTGACGAATCGAACTATCGTATAATCGGATGATATTGGGTTCACAGCAGGAACATATTATTCAGTCATTGTGGAGGTAATTGTATAGACACTGAACCAATGCATTCGTGTCATGCGAAAAAAATCATTTATCATAGAAATTTGATCAAACTTAGCACTCGCCTCACCGCATAACATAACGGCTCCTCATTTTTATAACCGTGAAATATAGTAAACTCCCTCAAATGGTAATCAATAGAACAACTGTAAACGATTTCATTTAATTAAGTAATCAGAACGGCTTTGTCTACTCCAACACGACGAGATTATGACTGTATCTTATTACTGACTGAGTGACTGCATTAGAATTCGCGCGATGCAGTTTCAAATTAAAGGAATCTGTGTGTAAATGTGCGGCTTAAGTAATTAATTTATTTGATCACTATGCTTACAGTAATAAGATGCTATTCATCTGTTAACTCGCGATAGCTTTTAGCACACCAACTTCATTAGTTTGACAAGGTGGATGGATATTGATGGAATTTTTCAAAACATGTTAAGAATTTAGGATCTTAGCACTGGTTGCTTTTCAACGCTAAAATTGCAATTTTTCTCGCGGCATTACACAATTTGTCTTAGTTTCTTAATGGAACGCCACTCGCGAAGCTTTTAAATTCAATCTTCAATAATTCTTCATTTTGCTGTTGTTCTGTTACTTGCGTGAGGTAAGGAAAAATTATCATTCTTATCATTGTTTTCTCTTTCACCAACAAAATCTATTTTGCATATTTTCGGCTGTTTATCTCTAAAGATACGCGGATGTACTTTGCATGTGATCTCTCAGTGATTTTACACTGTAAATAAATCTTAGTAACAAATAAAGCTAAATAAAAAAGAAAATGATTCATTAATATTTTCTTATTATTATCTGATGAAAATCCAATTTTAGTAAATCTTTATAAAGAATGTAAAATACTTTTTACACATATTTGTTCTATAAGGGAAAATAATTGGCCCTTATTTCGGAAATTTAGAAATAAGTTCTTTGAGACATGTTCTACAACTATAAGGAATTTGGTTAATGAATAAATATAGGGAGAGGAATTTGAAACGCTGTCACCAAGGTTATATCTTATCACAAAGGCTATATTTTTTTGTCTTGCCTGGGTAAAACTTACTAAAAATAAGCGTTGTGGTTAAAATCAATCATAGACACTACACGTGAAGGAAGTGAAGCAAAATGTGTCGTATTTGATGTGCGCCGTTTCGTCCTCGTTGCGGCTTTCTGCATCTCGTCTGTTGTCACTCGTCAGCTGTCAGACACGTCAATTACTAGCCTGGCGCATGCGCATTCATTCTATTGACGCTCGCTGTGTGTAATCGTTCTCAGCTGTAAGGCTGCGAAAAAAAGATACACTGTTTCTCATTATCGGGCAGGTGATTTAGGGACACATCGGTTTTCCGATCTCCGCGAAACGACGATTGCTAGCGATGAACACCTGATGTCATTGATGTTTGCCGCGTCTTCACGTCATTCTCGTTAGTTTAGTTTAAACATTTTTTATTTGGATCGAGAAAAAAATTCTTACAATTAATACAAATCTCTCTCCAATAATACAAAAAATACAATTCATGTAAACGGATGTTTTGGTTAATGAAATGGTATGAATAAACCGTGACGAATTTACAAATACTATAAGAATAAGTATATACATTTTCATGTGACAAGTAACAGTTAAATTTAGTCAAAACGCTGTGAACTTTTTATGTAATTTTGAACAGTTATTTGGATTTGAAGATTTTGTTGGTCTAAAAGGTTTGGAAAG
Source organism: Tubulanus ruber (assembly GCA_036873915.1). Taxonomy (NCBI): domain Eukaryota; kingdom Metazoa; phylum Nemertea; class Palaeonemertea; order Tubulaniformes; family Tubulanidae; genus Tubulanus; species Tubulanus ruber. The sequence continues at coordinate 6,682 of JAYJLZ010171852.1, read as the reverse complement.
CCAAATAGAAGCTTTTGAATATTTATATTTGTTTGGACGCCAAGTATAACATGAATTTGTGATAATAAATCTACACGATGTAATACGAAGATTGGACAATGGAATATAAAATGGTTTGCTGTTTCCTTTTCATACCCACATATACAGGCTGCGGATGGATGGACATGATTTTTAAACAAATCGTCATTTAGGCTACTACAGCCATACCTTAAACGATTTAATTCTCGTGTAATGTCTATGAATCAATCTAATAATCAATGTCGTCTAAAAATAATATTACATTATCTGCTTATATTTCAAGTTATTTTACCTCTTTTGGCAGTATTTCAGATGACAAATATCCCGTTACCGATGTTGGTCGATTTTAATTCGGGGCTTCATATCCCACATTTGCGAATCAGGTGAATCGATTGGCCCCCTGCTTATTTCTAAATAAAATTTCACCTTAACCTTTTTTCTCGCGTATAAACGCCGATAAGAAATAATTTCTATAAAATGTTTTCAGGAATGATCTAGTCAATTTCTGATGACATGGATTTCCCATTCGTAGTGTAATATTATGTCAATGGTTATTTTCGTCTATTCAGCGGACTCCATGTGCATAGTAATGCGGAATATCAACCATTATTTCCTCTTGAAGGATAAAAGGATTATTTCACCATAAAGGTTTATCCCAATTCCCATTTAATTTCACGCAAAATGTGACACTGCCTGAGTAAATCACTTTCAGTAGAGCACGCAAATTCTATCGAAGATGAAAACAGTTTCATATTCTCAGTTTTATACAAACCATATCTCTTGTCATCTAAAACATATGCTTTTTTATCACTTAGTGTCTGTGATAAAAAAAATGTATTAATACTGTCTATCCTGTTATCTATCCCAGTTAATAGATAAAAATAATACAAAACGGAAGAAAAACCAAAATAGCAGTTTATTGATTCCTGGATTAGAAAACTGTTTATGACATAGCACTTCATGAACACAATAATCCGTGCTTGAACATGTCGAGTAGAGATCATTACAAGGTACGTTTAACATCGCAGGATACATAATTCATAACGTTCAATAATTGTGTCTCTGGTGATTATTTTATATTTCCGTACTACGCCGTATGTTTCCGACGACACATGCAATTATTTCCCTTCTTTGAGTGATTCAGGTAGCTGTTTTTTTGGGGTTTATCCATTTATTTATACAGTATCTGCTTTTAATCATGTATAAGGCAAGGTTTTTTATGTTAGCTAATGAAGCCAATGTATTAGTTTTAGGGAGCCAATACCACACAGCTGTCTTATTAAAGAAAGAAGATTGCTCACTAGTACGCAAACAAGCAGATAATACATAAATGAAAATGCCGTTATTAAATTTTGGTTTTATTAATGACTATCATTTTAACAATAGACAGCTTCAGTTGACATTCGTGGAATTTTTATTTCATTGAATGTAATAGAAACCTAAATATATGTATGATTATGCGTTGGCGAAATCAATAAACTAAAAAGCTACTTTTAAAAGGTCAAGCTCAAGAAGCATAATTATACTATAACAGGCCCGGACAGTTTTGTGTGAAATCGCAGTAATCTCAGACTATATGGGAAATGTTACGGGTATGTTTTTTCATTTTGGTGTAGGTCTTGGCCAGGTTTTAGGATTAGTGAAAGCTCAATTTTTTTGATGGAAAGATTATTATTATTCCAAGTTTAGTCAAAGCATTTTTTGTTGAATACAATAAGCAATTGCAATTTACTAAAGTTAAGTTAATAAGTTAGATTGAAACTCATAATCACATTAAACATTTCCTTAAAGGGCATTATAACAAAGAAACTAATATCGCTTTTTTATTAAATAATATAGCTAAAATATTTTTGTGACCATAATTATTTTCTGGGAGTCTGGATCGCTCTTCAAGCCAACTCTTTTAATTAATGATGTTCACTACCAACCGATGGCGCTGATACTCGCATCGATGGATAAATGAAAACAAACTCGACGTGTGCATAATATTTTGCAGCAATTTACTTTTGTATGTACATTTAACTTTCAATGCAAAATTTTGACTAAACCAAATTTTTTATTTTCACTAAAACCAGTCTGATTGAAGTATTTGTTTATATCAAGAAAAAGGACATGCAATAATACTCGTAGAATCAATAATACTCGTAAATAATTTTCCCAATTCAATAGTGTTCTCCCTCTATATTTATTAGAATTTTGTTTATCTCTCTTGTATACTGAAATGATACATCATTTGAGCCATCTCTCAGGGACAAGCCCTGAGTCGATTTATTTATTGAATAAAATAGTTAATGGTGTTAAACATGCTTCCGATCTTATCTTGTCTTAATACTTTAAGTGTTTGTATGGCTTTAATCCTTTCGTAAAGACAGTTAGGTTGTTCTAATGGATCTTAATGGATATTTAAATTTTGCGCAAGCGTATTGTTGACAGCACCAATATCATCATCAAAGAATTCACGCTAATTGTTGAGATGACAGACATGATTAAATAAGTCATCGATGTTTATCATGCAAAATGACAAAATATTTTACCATTTAAAAATTACCTACACTGTCTATTAATGTCATTTTTAATAACGTATTTAAGGCTTGGGTAACGGCTCTTCTGTATCTGTTTTATTATATTAACTAAAGTGTCTTCCAACATTCAAATACTTCTGTTAAAAAGTCGCAGCATTTAGTTTCGGACGATCTCTAATTTTGTTCGGGTTAAATTTACTGTACTTCAATAATTTGACGATAAATCTGCTTAATTCGTTCACATTATTATACGATTACTTGTAACGTCAACGTCGATATGCCCGATAGCATAAATAACACCAGCAAAGCCGACTATTTCAAAGGCTTTCGTAGACTATGGCCAGGTTTTAGTGTGGTCACAATAATCTTTTCTTGGCAATTGCTGACCGACTTGATTCAATGACGCCCATTTCTTGATCACTCGGTCTGGTTAGGGAGGTGATATCTATATCACCTCCCTGGTCTGGTCTATTCAAGGGTGCTTCACAATGTTTGACTGCTGCATGTATGGAGCACGGATATCTGAACAGACGGTTCGAAACGCGAAAATCAGTGAATAGCAATAATAATTCATATTTTTTAATAAATGATATTAAATATAAAATAGTATACAAAGTATTCCCTACAATAACATTATTTGCAGGTTAATAATAATCCATATGATGATGCAATCGACTACCATTCAGCTACGAGCAATCACTGTTCAGTGATTGCTCGTAGCATTCAGACATGCTTAATTCTCAATGTTTTCTTTTAATATTGAGTGCGATTTAGATAGGTCAATGGGCCAATAGCCATATTTGGGTAGTTTGGTCGATATTTAATATATTTAATAAACAATTGTTTTGCAATACATAACCGTTCCTTCATCACGATTCAAAGCTTGCACGACAAATGCATAAAAAATTGGCATAATATAATCAGGCATTGTTCTTGTGTTGGCATTTAAGTCCCAGCAAAAGAATAAATAATTATTTACTACTTTTACAAATAGTCTAAGTTCGAAAAAAACCAAGATAAGTTAATCAAAAAAGTGTATCCCTCCATATATATCCTTTCAGGGCTAATGTAGATACAGGTTATTAAATCCTTATTGTTTAAATTGTTTTACATTATTAAATTACGATTGACATTCCACAATGTTCTTAATTTCGCAAATGGATTTCCGTTGTAGAGCGCGCACTGATGTGCCTGATGGATCTGGCTAATTCGTAATGAGCCACAAGTAACCTTTAGACTTCGCCATTTCATATTCCTTTGGTTCGAGTTAACATTATGAATGTATAGCCAAATAAAAAATATTAGGTTCCGTTATTCACGTCGGGATTCGACAAACACCTCTGCCTCTGGCAGCGACAAAAATCGATTTCATCAACAAAAGATGTGACAGTATGACCAATGTTCGAGAATTTTCTCGCACAGGAAAAGATTTTGAATAAATGATATTTTGATATCATTGCGTGTTTATTATTTCACTTTTCTTTCATTCATTTCTATGGCCTTTCTACGATATTTCATATAATTTTTTTATTGTCGCCTCCCTTCGGATTTTTAAGAAGTTTATTAATACTGAGAAAATCTTGTTTTTTTGTTTTTTCCCTCCTCCCCTGCGAATATATATTTCAGTTAAAAATCCGTCATCCAAGTTATTAAATAAAAAACCTAATAAGAGGTTTCCGCTTTCCCAATAGCTCTTAGTGCGTGAATGAGTTTCAACCGTCGTGAGATTGAAATCTCTGACACTGTCTAGATTAGAACTTTTTTCCAAACGGCATACGTTGTTTTTTCCATTCTCTAAGTAAATCCAGGGCATGAATACATTAAGAAATTATTTTTGGTTGTTTAAAATTGATAATCGTAATAACTGCAAGAAATTAATATTATTATGTGTGACTGTTGCTTTACAGATGTATGCATCAATTTCAATTCAATATTCGTGGAATTTTGTTTTCGAATTGATGCTTTGGCGGCTGGTAAATAATCACTTCCCTCATGTTTACGCTCGGTAAAATATAGATTTAAATAAAAAAGTTATTTCTGTCGCAGAATTCCAAATTCCATAGGTCAACATAGATGATCCGTAATTGTGTTTTAATTACCGTGGATGCACTGTAACATAATTTTCAAGAGGATGTGACAATGAATTTCAAGTTAATATTAATATATTTCTATTCGAATAGTCCATGTTTTTAAGTCAAGATGTATTTTATTCGGTAATTTTCTGCGTAATTCTTTATCTCTTAGACGAGACACATCTTAAAATCGAATCCTTCAAACTCGGAAAATTTAGCCGATTGTATGCTCTGTGTTATATTCAATATAGCTAGGTTTATCCGCACTTATTATGTTAGATAGAATAAGACCAGTTTACTTTCATCATAGTCAAGTTGAGGACTAGTGCCGGACAGGCTGCATTATAGTTACATGTATAACCATTTCTCTGGTATAACTAAAGAATGTTGTAAAAATCACCATAAATTTGTTACCGTTAATCTAACTAAAGGTCATAAATGAAAATTGAAGCATTATGGCGCGAAGTTACTATAACATATATAATTCATTTTTTTTTCTGCAAGCGTCATCTCTTCGCGGCATTTAACGGTGATGTTACCGGAATAAAAAGTGAATTTGTTATTTTAATTTTTTGTAAGCAGGTAGAAGAATCAGCAAAATGTCATCCGTTTTTAAGAGCATTGCCTCGCAACCACGAATGCCATGCTGGGCCAATCATCAGAGTTGTATTACATTCTTTGCTACATTTTTTTGTTGCAAATATTTTAACCATATTTGCACTTATTTGCACCATATTATTTGCAAATGTACAATACATACAACCTGAAATACCAACTCAGACAAGAATCATCAAATCTCGTGTTTCGGGCGCTATTCTGTTTAAAGTAATATTTATTATTAGAGTTTTCTGACTTTCGCAGAACACTATATTGTTTTTCTGATGTTTATTATTATTCTATACAGAAATGGTAAAAAAGATTAATTTCTCCGCCAATTCTTAACCGATCGTCACAAAATTTTCAGAATATGTCCAACTTAAAAATGTCACAAATGACATGTTGGAATTTCCGATAAACATCCCTGTTCGTCCGCTAGGGTGGTTTAAACCTTTCAAATTTTGGCGCCACTCAAAGCCTCCACACAAAATCCTTAGATCAGTAGATCGAATCCTATGTAGGACAATAATTTATTTTATTTTTTCGGAGAGTAGTTGACGCACGTGACAATTTCCATATTTTATGTTAATTGAAGTTGCTTGACGTAAATCATTATGCAAAGAAATTATATTTTATAATTCCTCCCAGTCCCAGAAGCCAATAATCTAGGTATAAGTAGTGGGATGGTAGTACGCCTCATGCGCTGCTGTCGAAAATAAATTTCTGATATAGTGATATTTTAATGATTTGTGGAAATTATAAAATCTTTAAACATAAAGCGTCAGATGGCCCCAGAACACGTCTCCGTGCATCTTATTTTTCAAAATTTCGCCAGACCCCCCTTTACAGTTCCGTCAATGATGAATAAGAACCCCCCCGCAGAAAAAAGCTGGCTACGCGCCTGAGGCCAGTGGCACGACTTCTTCCCAGAAGGAAGCCTTTAGTCAAACTTCGCATAAGACGGTCTAACGAACCACGTGATACAATCCAAGATGGCCGCCATACCACCGGAAGTGTCTCATATCTTTGTTGTTGTTTGAGCTTCAGGGTTCAAATTTGGTATCCAGGCATCTAATTGGACACTAGAACGTACCACGTGTTAAAATCCAAGATGGCCGCCATAAAACCGGAAGTGGCCAATATTTTTGTTATTTTTAGCTTCAAGGTTCAAATTTGGTATCTAGGCATCTAAATAGACACTCTAATGAGCCACTTGATAAAATCCAAGATGGACGCAGTAGAACCGGACGTGCCCCATATCTTTATTATTGTTTGAGCTTCGGTGTTTAAATTTGGTATACAGGCATCTTATTGTACACTCTAACGAACCACTTGCCATAAAGCCGGAAGTGGCCCATATCTTTGTTATTTTTCGGATTCTGGGTGAATTTGGTAGCCAGGCATCTAATTGGACACTGTAACGGAGCACGTGAAAAATCCAATGATGGCCGCCATAAAACCGGAAGTGGCCCT
>JAYJLZ010171741.1:0-11078 GCA_036873915.1 Tubulanus ruber | reverse complement strand
AAGTAAATAATTGTTTTTTAAATAATTTTTCTGATATTATGAATTGTGATATTTTTAGTTGATGTACTTTGTGATTTAATAACATTAATTCATTTGTTAAGCAAATTAGATAAAGAAGTTTGAGATGTAAGACATTGCATAATACAAAAACTTAAAATTTCCCATTATATTGAAAACAAAATAGTTGCGGTAAATAAAAAAATCTAACAAAAAAAAAGAATAAAATAAAATATATAATCAAAAAAGTTGTAATAAATATTGTATAAAAAATAATAAATAAATAAAACTCGATATACAGAATGAGCACACCCAAAAAACACTGTAGTTGTATAAAATTTTATATAATATAAATATAAATATATAGTTTTTGAAATAATGCAAATTGGCAGAATTTTTGTACTGAACATAAGTCTCCATTGTTACTGTTTGATTTGAAACACAATTTTGCTGACTGACTGCGATAAGACCAGAAATGATTTAATTGATTACCCTATATACGAGTGGACACAATGTCCGCATCTTACTTTATTTTTGTACTTTTTTGGTAAACTTTGAATCTTGCCTATAATACCCTTTTGGGCTTTGGCAAGAATTTATATATATTTGTGTAAATATCTTTTTGGAAAATAAACTTGTATATATATAAAAAAGGACCAGAAAATACCCAAACGCTATATTTTGTCCCGCGGACACTCAATCCTTTGACAGGGCAGTAATTTACGATCTAAATACATGGCAGTTTTGGCCACATTTCTACGCATTTGTCATTGTGACATGCTAGAAATGGATTACTGACGTTCCCTAGTCCGTGCAAAGAGAAAGATAATCTTCGACTCCTACTCATAGTGATTTCGTTTTGTGTTGTCGGAATTACCATGCGAGATGATGAATGGACCGCGTCTGATTCCGGTACCCATGGGAAGATGCCACGATGTCAACGGACAAGTATAGTTTGATAGATGAACCTATAGAGCCCCTGACCGTTGCCTTGTCTCCGACCTGAGCCTTCGCGCCGAAAGGAACAGATTAAATATTTAAAACGTGGTTTCTCAGCTTATATAGTTATTTTTATTTTAAAACTATCGTTTTTATCGTCATTATAAATCTATTGTCATCAATTACAATGACGTCGTAAAAATCTCGCTTCCTAAGGTATTTTTATGATTTAACTTTTTCAATCAATCAATCAATCAATCATTTTTCAAAGCTATCATCTAAAAACGCGATAATTATCAGGCACAAAGCTTTTCTCCGCTATAATGCTTAATTTTATTCACGAACGATTCGATAATATTCTCAATAGTAATGCATTGACCGTGAATACTTGAATATGAATTTAAAGTAAAATATATTATTTGAAAGGGGTCTGCGGTAACTTTGCCAGAGGTAAGTTTGCCATAGGAAAGTTTGGCATTCGGTAATTTTGCCAAAGGTAATTTTTCCTAAAATATGGCACTTGTTGTACCTGCTGGTATTTAATAGGGCCAAATTACATTTCAAGAAACATAGGTGATTCTGTGTGTTTCTAAAGTTATTAAGTACGTGTAATAAAAGGCACCTTTCACTCCAAGATGACTTACTTTTTAGTCAACCACTAATTAGTCAACCTATAATTACAGTCGCACATGTCACAATATATTGACAGCGAAGGCGACCAACATATAATTTTCATGAAAAAGAAAGATGACACTGTACAATCCGGGTTTACAATAGATAGATGGCTGGGCAAGAATGTGTCGGGCGGCTTTGAGAAAAAATTGCCGAGTGCCGGGCGCAAGACAAAAGTCCGGCCCGGCGCCGCCCGGCGCCGCCCAGCGTGGCTACATCCCTGACTGTAATTATTTTCTAATTATTGTCAAAATCTTAGTCCAAGATTATAATTTACTCTAATTGCCAGTAGGCCAGTATGAATGTTTAAAAGTCACGAATAATGGTGTTCGATTTATATATCGTTTGCATCTTACAAGATGGAGACCATGAATGAAGCAGACTGAACTGCAACCTTTGTGCCGGTAATATGCGAGAACCGAATTTTAACTTATTAAATTGGCATGATACCATGATTACAATATAATACACTAAGCTGTACTGTGTTATATTTTTGAAATAAAGTTTTCTAAGAAATATATCAATAAAAATATAAAAAATCAAAATCAAAATAATCAGGTCGAAATTATTTTCACTTTTTGGCAAACCGAAATATAACTTCTACTGTAAGCTTAATTTAAGTACTAGTAACAATTATAAATGTTGGGGCCGTAAAATGACACAATCACCATGGAAGGTGTACTTTTTCAGGTTATCTGAAGGTAACCATCATTAAGCAAGATAATTATTGTGTGTTATCTAACCGGTATAGGGCGGTTGCTATGGTTGCTACTCGGCTTGAGAGCGTAAAAAGCTGGTACAGAATGACACAATCAAATTTGAAATTTAAATTTTGACCTTTTCGGAGCGGATGGGAATATTTGTTGTTCGTTACTGCTTCATTATCAGACTTAAAACTGTAAAAAGTACTCAAGTTAGGAAGAATTCAAGTATAGCTACGAGGGAGTCCAACAGAAACAGAATGAGAAATAAGGAACTAAAAAACTAGAGTCCAGACTTACAAAAATGTAAATACAAAAAAATAGATAATAATAAAAATATAAATAAAATATATTCAAGTTAGGAAGAAATTTTTCCAGATGAAAAGAAGTAATGTTCGTGTTATTTTAAATAATGTGACACGTTTTTGAATGCCAAAGCACATCGTCTACAATGTAGTTCTTGAAGCGAATAGAATATTTTAATAATATCGAAGATGATTACGATAGCAACAGAACGAAAACTTGATTATTATATTATCTCTACAATAAAGATCAAGAAATTTCCTTACACAGACAAAATCTCCCAAACAGTCAGCATAGGCGTCGCCAGGGGGGTTCAGGGGGTGCGAACAAACCCCCATTTTTCATCTTGGTTTTTATATGTTTAGCTCTATCGCTCTTTGGTGACGGGAAAACGCTTAAAATCATTCCTAATTTTCAAAATTGTTTCGCTTCGCCGCCGTTATTAAGGATTCTAAACAAATTCGAATGCCTTTGGAAATTTGCTGGCGACGCCTATGGTCAGACAAACTCGTGGTTTGTACAACATATTCGTGGATTACACGGAATACTACGTCTATTAATGTGCACACATTTTCTGCAAGCGACGACTGATATTAGGGAGGCAGCAACGGCGGTGAAATTATGGAAGACACGAAAATCAGAAGAGACAAACTGTCAAGTATAGTGCGGCGTGTTAGATGCCAATGTACCGGTGGCAAGGCCAAAAAAAGGTTACATCCAGTAACCATGTAACCGTTTTTACGCCCACAGTTGCCTTAAGGTTGTATGGCAAGTTTAGCGGATTATTATTGAAAATACAACCCGAAGTTTAATTTACCAACAGCATATTTATTTGTTAAATGTTAAAACCCCATTGCCCAATGGCTCTGTTTCGCTACACATTAAATGCTTTTTTAGTCAAATTCAAAGTTATCATAATAGGATTAAAATATGCATCGATTACTATTTATTAAATGTTAATAATCATGGCACTGTAGCACCTGAAAGCTCATAAGGTAATTTACAATTATAACATCAATGCTATTTTGTCATAAAAATGACATAGCAAAATTGCTTGAATTTTAATTTTATTGATTATTCTTTAGCCTTTTGAAGATTATGTTTCCATGTTTTCAGCAGCTGTGCTTGCGGTTTCTATCGCAAACATTCAAGCACCTGCTTCAAGCCACTTAATCACAACGCAAACATAATAATATTCAGTTGAACCAAACCAATTTATAGCCTGGATCCAGTACACGACTACATCCGGGAACCAGAAAATATTTACAAAACTTTCGAAGACGAAAGACACCTTTTTATCTGTGTTCGTATTTTTCGTGTGTTTAAAATAGTTTACAAATTAATTTCATCGAAAAACACCGAACTTGTCTCTCATATAAATCTATTATCAACCTTTGATGCGAAATATTTGCCATTACCAACCCTAAATTATAAATTGCTTATAAACTATAAAAATTCAAGTAGGTATAGCGACGAGGGAGTCCAACAGAAACAGAATGAGAAATAAGGATCCGAGGGGATTCACTAGAGTCCAGAGTTACAATAATGTAATTCGTAAAAAAATATATAAAAATAACTATATTATAAAGTCGGACCCAACTTAATTAAATCACATTATCCGGAGTTTATTGGTACAACGTTTTGAGGGAAATGTGATTAAAGTTGGGCCCGTCTTTATTATTTATTTTATATATTTCTATATATCTTTTTTTAAAAGATTTATAAACATACGCATAAATTCGCGTCGTGACCAGTGTATAATTTATGAGCACTTAACTTGTGTAAAGTGTAGTACATGTCAATGCGAGCTTAATAAATCTTCGTTTACGCTGCGTATATTTTATTTGTTTTAATTGAACAAGAAGGCGGTTATGAAGAATTATAAATGGCGTAATCGGATAACATTAATTCAACTTGATTATGTGGGTTACGTCAATCTATGTTGCGTACGTAATATGCATGCATTTTGATTAAACTAGCACTGGACACTTAGTGTATAACTTGTAAAGTTGCAAACTTCACTTGGACATACGTCTTTTATATTATATATTTTCCAGGTTAATAAATATATGATTGAGCCGTGTTAGTCCCGGATAAATAATAGAAATAACTGATAGGCAGTACTTTAAAGACTAACTAACATTTTAAATGTCACGAGCTTTCGCTGATAGTATATAACAGCTTCATCAATGAAGCTGTTATTTCTATTATTTTACAGGTTGTGTGTAAAAGAAGGAACGCAAGCCGAGTTTCTTGGCGGACTGGAATAAGATTATGTAAAGCAGTAATAAAGTTAAGGTTTCCATTGCGGTAAATCCGATTTCGTGTCGCCTTTATGGTCATTTAATGTCTAGTGTAGCGTAGTTAATTCATTTAATCGTTTCCAAAGGTGTTCGCTAAATCAAGCGCATCGACTTGCGTTTTGTAATGGATGCCGCATAAATGTCATTACGGAAGTGAGTTGCTGTGGTTTAATGACGTTGTAAGTAGGGCTGTCCCGGAGTACGCTTCAACTATTAATGACGCGGGCTTGCGTCGAAACAAACACGATGTGACAAAACGAAACTTTCGTCAACATTCTTCAAGTGATGATGGTTCCTTCGGAAAAGCACTCCAGCTGTCGAAATAGTTACAAAAAAGATGAAGAAAACCCGAAGATCTGATCTGAATAAATTAATTACCTTTAATATTAATTACCTTTAATATTAAAGTCGATTAATTTATAGAAATATGATGCAATTTGTCGCAATACAAAGTTTGTTGGCAGCAGTGTGGTTCGACATCTAGGTATCTAGACTTATTAAATTACACATCTGGTTTTAACATGTAATCAGTTTAATTTCATTTCCAATTAATCTGTGTAGACAACACCACCGCAGCATAATTAATAGAAATAATTACATATTTGCATGACTGAAGAAAGTGAGTCGTCAGGTAACATAAGTTTACAAATTATAACAGGTCATTTTCAGTACAAGTCGTTAGAAACGGGCCAAAAGTTCCCCGGGCAATTATTGACTTAAATGCGGCCTCAAAACTTTTAGCAACATGTTTAAAATTGCTATGTAATCGAACGGCCATTCGGTAGTTTCGCATCCGATAAAACCAACTAATCACATGCTTGCTTTACGATGGTACTTATCATCACAGAAGTCTGCTACTACAACCGATGTGTACCTAGCGTTATTCACATCATTTTGTAGACGAGTTCATTGCTGATGTATTCATTGTCGTTCAATGCCAAGACAATGAAATTAACGCGCATGTCTTAGGGTGCTATTAATTCCTAATGCAAAAGTAACTGCAGAGATGATAAGAGAACACAACCGTCAACTACAGCCCAATCTCACGTCAAACAAAAGCTTTCACGAAAAACCTGTCATCAAACATATAATTATTTGAGGTGCAATTAATTACATACTTTCCAAATAATGTCGCTTTTTTACGCATGCGTCATTTGTTTCGTCGCAGTCGTCAATTATAGACTCGTATGAAGCTGAGAAGTATTGTTGGTTATTTTTCCGCCATTTTGGCATAAATGGCGGAATATTCAAACCATAATAATTATAATAACTCATTTATAATTCATCTAAGATTCATGTCAAATGGCGAGCTGTATTATCGCACAATCAGTGTCACAAATATTTCCCCCCGAGATTTGTCGCCGTTCTCCGAATACAACTGGAAATTGACTTATTTTGGTTGAAAACATGGCAGACTTATTCAGGAGAGATCTTCGTGTCAATATTCGTGCAGATGTTGTTGAATTTAACTAAGGTAAACCTTCGATGTGGGAATTTAAATCATATGATACAAGTCTTAACATGTTCAATATCTCCACAAACGGCAATATAATCTCATTTTTCCGTATTTTCTTTGATGGGTATTAAGAAATCGAAGAACCACGGCGCCAACTAGATCTCGTCTGAATTGCCGAGACATAGACGAGAATTACTAGAGCTTTTCTCGGATTTTAATGTATTTCTATTTCTCTTTCTCAACTCATTTTTTTTTAAATGTACATTTCGCTTCTAAATTTTAATGAAGGCGTTACATTCTATGATTTAATGAATAAAAGAATAGAAGCGCTATTGTATTTATTTCGTAGGCCTAAAGAATATTAAATTATTGTATTTTATCTACTCTAGGATGAGTTTTTTTTTTTAAATAACAACTTTTATATACCTGTAAACAATATGTATTGTTCTATACAAATTTTTAGAAGGTATCTTAGATAGAACAAGAATTAAAATGATTTTTAAGTCCTCAGTTTGAACATATGAAACTTAATTAAGCAGGTAATATTTAACATAAAAGAATACATGAACGAATTTATATCAACTTATATTTAAACATATCAGTTAATATCAGAAAAAACATTTAATTAATTTCAACAATTAAACAATTAAATAGCGTTTTTATATTTGTAGGTTTTTCCCCTTTTTGTTAATCTAGACAAAAAAATATTTAATAAAAAAGGATTAAGATTTTTTAATATGTTGTCTAGCCGTTATTGTTATAAATGTAGACGTTTATTACGATATAATCCACTCGCGCTATCGCATTAAATCATTTACCAACTGGCACATGTTAAATTAAATCATACCGAGCGTGTAAATAAAGTCATTTCAATGATGTAAAGCATACATTTCCATAGAAAAATTAAGATCTTGACCATATATGTGCGCAAGCATTTAGGATTTCCAAACCCCCTTGGTGAGCATTCAAAGTTCTTTCTATATCTGTAATAATTTTTATGAAAATTTTTTTATAGCAGGTAGGTATGTGTAGCCAAATTTTTTTTTTTAGATTTTTCTTAAGTTTCACACAAACAAACATTTCACAACAGAATTACCGATACGGTCCCTCGGGTAGATATGCATATCTCCCTCTGGATAAACCCAATATCCAAAACCTCCCTTACATAACTGCTTTATCCTATGTCCAGTATTAAAAAAATAAAGATAAATTTTGTCCGAAAAGGATTTCAAAAAAAATTTGACCAACATTTTTTTCCAATTTTTTCCCACAACATTTTTTTAGAACGAATTTTTGAGGTTTAGATCGGAGCTGGAGGATATATGGAACCTCCATATCTTCCCGCATATCTTCCAGCTCACACCAGATAAGAGATATATCTCAGCAAGATATCTCCCTCAAACTCTACTGGTCATAGGATAACACTGTCGATATACTGTACATGTTTTTCGAAATTTTTTTCACTGTTATAATATAAGAGATGATTTCTGAATCGAAAAAAAAATATAATTCGCGACCTATTCAAATAAATAAATAAATAAAAATAAATTTGTCCGTCGGAGAAGTGTTATTAAAATATAATATAACTCATTTCTCACGTAGAAACCAACTAAGAACTTAGTGAGCATGTTATTAAAGTACAAGGAGTTTCTGTTGGGTTGTTAACGTCAAAATAACATATCCAACGATAAGTTCATAACACTTTAAGATGGCAACCTACGCGTTTCTTCTGCCTAAAATCAATGCAACATTGGTAAGGTTACATTATCAGGAGGTTATAATATAGGATCTGTGTCGAGTGGCAGTGCTAAATGATGTTTCTTGGGCTCGTTACAGGAGTTTTTTTTCACTCGGCTCTGATGTTTATTGGACGAGTTCAGGAGTTTTTTTCACGAGGCTCTGCTTACATCAGTAAGACGTAGATCTTGTTTCTCACACGCCGAGACTTTTAATGACATTATTTAGCATTATTTACTACGAAAGCTGTTTTTTTTTTCGTGAATAGACCAAATGACGCATTGTTTACATTTTCAAGGGAAACATGCGCTATAGAAAAAGTTCGTTTTTGAGAATGAAAACTTTACATTAATTGCGTAAAAAGTTAGGAATTTAGAAAATAATATCTTATCGTTATTTGTAAGGCTATATTGAAAAAAGTTATATAATATGAATAATTCCATAATTCTGGGAATGAAGGTTAATTGGGACTATATCGCGCGCAGAGTTCCAGGGTAGCCTATAGTGCGTTAACCGCCGGTTTGAATTCCACCGGTTTTTTACGAGTCATTTTCAATTCATTGTCACCATGACCTGATAGGATTTTAATGAAATGGATTAAACCTCCTTAAGAAGAAAATATTGAACGTAAGTTTAATTTAAAAAGATTTATTAAAAGGCTTGAAATGTTTAAAAACATTCCGTGGTTTCCCCCTCGCTCTGCCTTAAGTTCAATACTTTATTCGTAGAAGGTGCAGCTAGATGGCATCAATCAGCTGATTCAGGGAACAGTAAATATACCATGTTTTCATTTCTCCCACTAAATCCTTCAGATTATCGATAATTTTTATAACTCCTTGAGGTACCACAGCTTGAGGTTATCATTAAAACAACAGAACAACATTAAAATCCAGCGGATGACTACCGCGTTAAGAACAACTGGCGGATGTGGCTAAACGATGCAGGAACACATTTCCAGCACCGTGTTCTTGCATCGTTTTATCGAACGGCGTGTGAGAAGTGTGAAATTAGACAGAAAAATTTTGAAGTCTTAAAATTTCCAACTCGTGTGCGTGACGTCACGGTGACGGAAAAATGAGAAAAAAACTTAGTTCGCACTCGAATCGTACTAGACTTTATCGATCCGGTCGATTTAATCCATTAGAACACAATTAGTGCATTATCATTATTTAGACGCAGCTGATCAACTCTCGCACTAATTCCGTAAAAAGCTAAATCTCACGAGCTTTGTTAATGTATTTGCACCACTGTCATAACGTGACAATGAATGGAACATTTTTCGAATGTTTTATTCGAGTTTTACGGTATATAGAGACGGGTTACGCACGGCGAGTGCAGTGATAACTTATAAAATAATATTCTATCAAATCTTTACAAGCCTCGAAACCGGACAAAAATTTCAAAACAAAATTTTCAAAAGAAAAAAATTCAGGCGAAATGTAAGTTAACTGTTCAATTAAAACCTTACCGTAAATTAAAGAGCGACAGATTCGAACGTTATAACTAGCAGTAAGTGGGCAACGTGCAACGGCTTATCTTACTTATCTTACTGTGCATACCATCAGACGGAAAAAGCGTTCCGTTAGACACTTATATCCAAACAAAGGAAACGATACATCAACCAGACTGTTAGCTGCTTATCATATGAGCTAGGAAGGACTATAGTTATCTAGACTCAACCTATTGACCAACATTAACTCAATGGCCATTAACGCTGCTAACGCTCAATCGACGGCTGTCATTTTCAATACATTAGCCCGACTAAGTGACCCTTGGATGTCGTCTAAGGCGAACTGGTAACATTGACTTCGCTTGGTAGGCAATTACACAACACAACATCTATGCAGGATAGTATTCACATATCCGAACAAACGAATGTAGGTAAAAATGTCCCAGGTAAAAATTTTCCCAAATGTAAAGCAGGTAAAAATTTATTTTCAACATAATTTTGTCAACATTTTTTTTTCAACATTCTTTTCCTATCTACTGCCACCAGTGATATAAATATAACTAATACACAATATGATATGTTAATAAACTGAGATATATTTTATTTTTACTGGGACATTTCTACCGAGTACCGAAGAAACAGACCAACAAATTGAAAGAGCATTCTTGTTCGAAAGGATTGTCGGCTTTCTATGTCTCCTATTGGTTGAATTTTCAATCGACTTAATGATTTCCGGATGTATATTGTGATAGTTTAAAATTGATTGTTTAAAATTGATTTTTGAGACTTTAAGTATCTTAATACATCAATAGTGTTTCATAACGTTTGTAAGAGCGGGGAGATGATAGGGGCATCACAAGAACATAGACTGTCGGCGGAAACGCCGTCTACGGAAGTAGCAACGAAACGGACATGTGTGTAGACGAAACCGTGTAGACATATACAAATCATATCCTTCCTTTTAAACAGAATGAATATTTCAAAGTTGAATTGATTGGCGGCACTTCCTTGTTCAAAACATGAAAATGCAAACACTTTAGGAATAACGGATCTAAAGAGGAAGTTAAAATCGTATAATTTAAATTCTTTTTCAGACGGGTTTCGTCAGCATAATCAGCACACGCTGCTCTTAATTGGAGAGGGTTAACATTCCAAAGAGTCGATGTCACATTAACTAATGTAAGAAACATGTTAGGCGTGGATAGGTAGGATTGCTTTCGAGCGTATGTGACATGTAGAATCCTATAAGGGTCAACTTTTTTTGTGAAAAAAAAGCATGTTATCAATATCAGAGAAGTTTTTAAAAATAAATATAAAACATTTATTGCGGAAGGCACAGCGAAGTTTTTTTAATGTACACGGACGCCATATTGCATACGGCAGATGCAGAATTTAATAATCGAAAATCCTATAAATTTATACCAGTTCTCTGTATAACTTTCCCATAAAGCGCAAGTATCTGTATTTATCATTATGACAAGATACTTTCCAGTTGGTAATATGTACACCTTAATGGGTCC
>JAYJLZ010171630.1:0-11089 GCA_036873915.1 Tubulanus ruber | reverse complement strand
CCGACGTGAAGTTGTAATGCCTCTTCGGCGCTTACCAAACGTCGTAAAATAAATGCCATCTAGGCCATATTATTATTGTGCTGATGTTGATGTGTCTCTCTTCTATTACATTCCTATTTCAAATGCGCCTGAAAAATATGGAACTTCAAATCTATTTCAATCACTATTTTATGTTGTTCAGTTTAAGGAATGCTGATATGTATGCTTAAGAAGTATAAACGTGTCTAAAATAACGGGTAAAATGTCTTCTTTTTCGTTAATTACAAAATTTCTGAATGTTTTCAGAAACATTCCCCGTCTCATGCAGTTTGTCCGTGTCGAGAACAAACAGTGTGAGTTAAGTGACTTGTATAATAAAGTTTAAATTGGTACCCTGCTGGGTATTACACGATGACTTCTTCCTTGTATTCAAGTTTTAGTTCAACATTAGAGAAAATAGAATGATGATGATCAAAGTTATGAACTAATTGGACATACCCGGTAACTTCAAGAGATGTATTCACAAATTAACCATGAATTTTTCGATCGTAGAATTAATCTACTAACATCTCTATAAGTTCGGTCCAATCCAATATACCTCGTGTGGCTGAGGGTTGGTTCTTGAGGATGAGATGAGCTCTGGGTAAAGAACATTACTTCGAAATTGCCAGCGTTTGTGAGCGCAATTTGAAAAATCTTGTGAATATATAAAATATAATATATGTCTGTTTTAATGGTTTTCTAGTTGCGTATTAAGATTATCATGTATAAAGTACTAGAGGATAATACGTAAATAAATGACTTTCAGTGAAAAATTGCTCAAACATATTATCTTACAATTTTTTATGGTACCATCAGCCATAACGGTTTTCTTTGTTGGATTCTTCATCATCGATATAGATTTACTACTTCTGTGTATGGGGTTAAATGACCTAAGGTGTCTAAATAAATCTAAAATATTAAACATTTTCTCTACATAATCAAATATAAACGTCTATGAATACAGCAAAAGTCCAGATAAGATATAACGACCAGTGCGACAGTTTTTTAAACTAATTTTGTTGAAAAATAAACCATTGGTTGATACCGTATCGTGCGGACACAAATGCCACTGCAAATGGAAGGCTTACTTTCGTGAAAAGTGAAATTTTAACCAATCTAGTTATTACTTCTCTTCTGATTGGGTTGTGTCATTTCAATGACGAAACGAAATTGCCTTCGCACGATAGTCGTGTCTGTGAAACATTGTTTATAATGTATAATCAATAGAAGCAGCATCATCACTTAAAAATTAAATGGCAACCACATCGATTTCTTTATTTTCTTTATTCTCTCAATTCCGCGAAATTGCGCCAAACTGAAGAATTTTATGCCCAATTGAGAGGTAATTTTGAACGCCGTTATTTGCAGATCGCCACGGATGTGATAGCGATCTGCGAATTTCTTACAACAGCGATGATTGATGTGTTGTTGAAATAATGAGCCAAAATCACAATAAGTCTGGTAATCGTAGCTGACGTGAGAAATTCCATCGAACCATGAAAAAACGAAAGAAAGGGCACCGAACGGTATTATTCTCTTGGTCTTTAACGGCAATATGAGAAAATTATGCAATGAATGTTGCAGCGCTATCCGTCTTTCGCAATGTTAAAATCTTCTTCACAGAGCTAATCAGTGGCAGTCGCCCTTAAAGCACAAATACTGTACAAGGCAAGGGGCTGTTTGGTGTAATATGGAGATTAATGAGTCATGCGACGATTTTACGCTTTATTTGATTCCCATCATATTTCCGTAGCCGGTTAGATCACTGTCCTTTAGTTGTGAGACGGTCATCTATTCATGTGTCACGGGTCACCGAACATTCCCATAATTCCAACGTCTGTGTACCCCGGTCGCTCATTAGTATCAGCCCATGAAAACATCTAAACGTAATGCAATCTCGACGGCATATGAATAACATAATCAGTCTGTATAGATTCCTATATGCCGCTGACTAATTCGTCTAAAGAGAACCAACTACGACAGACTTACATGAAATTACGAAGGAATTACTCGCATCATGATAAAAAATAAATCAAGCATGAATATTTTTTGAAAGATTTGTGTTCGTTTATGATTTTCAGTGATCAATAGAGACCTTTATATTTTTGATGTTTACTAAATTAACATAGTCAAAAAGGACAGATCTTTATAGTCCTGATGGATCGTTACCCACTCTTACTGGGCAGTAGTGACTTCATATTATTTTGCGTCTGTAATTTGTCACTGTTTACTTACTTATTGACCATTTGACTCGTTTCTGGTGAAGGTAACCTCATTTGATCTCTTATTTGCAAAATATATGCTACACAATTTATTGAATAGCGACTGTCAATCATTGATGAACCAAATCGATGAACTTTGTTGTTTTGATTGCCCAGTATATAGTGTTCTTATCTTTGATTGCGCTTTCTGCGGCACGTTCCGCCAAACAGTTACCATTTTCCAATCAATCTAATAGGACCTGAAGTGAATACTGTTATTAAATTCACACACTGCTGTCCAAATAGATAAGCCGTTTAAGCCCGACGTGTATCTTAGCAAGGGAATAAAAAGTTGCACCAGAAGCACGCCAAAGTTGGCATTTTGACCCTTGAGACACAACATCAAATGAAGCCTTGTTTTTCTTTCTTGTATATTTATGCTCACGCTTCTTTGTTTGAAAGATGCAGGATTTATGGTAATTTATAGTCACTTTAATTTTCAACACAGACCCTGCGTATCGGTAATTTTTTAAGGTAAGATTTTAGCCAACAACAAAAGTGTCCCGCGTACTTTCACAGGAATTATATTAATTTCAAACTTGGTATTGGAAGTGGAATGTTTGGGCCTGAATTTCAATCTGTGGCCACTAATGATACTCCAGATCTTAAAAAAATAAAAATTGCAGCAATAAATCATAAGATGTTTAATTTTCTCGAAGATATTAAATTTTTTCTTTCACTAAAGAAAAACGACATTGGTGGTGGGATATTGATTTAAGAATGCATTGCGGTTGAGTTTAGCAAATTCTTTATTCACGATCTTTTTCCCAATAGCATCACGATATAATATATCTTTCACTTCAATCAAATCAACAAGAAATCTATACTTATCAGATCTTTCCTAATTACTTTATAATGACATATTTATCTAATAAACATTCCTCCGAGGTTTGACTTTCATGAATCATAGGTTTGTTATTGGGATCGTTCGCTACACAACGCCAACGTCAAATTTAAAAAAAAAAATTAATTTAATTTAATTCAAATAAGTTAAACGTAAAGTACTAGCAAAGATGCAGAATAAAGAATTTGAAAGAATGATGTTTAAATCGACTGGGGTATAGCGTCAAAACTCACTCAATATCATAATGCGTTACTATATGAGATTTGAAGTAAAGGGACATCCAACTTGACTATGAAATATCACCCTTACATTATAATTTAATTTCTTTTTCACTTCTCATTTTCGATTGATGTAAAAGGCTCAAAATGGCTGATAACAATGATTAATATGTTTGCAGAACTCTTCAGCGAAGATGAAAACTTCTTGTTTTTGCAGATTGGCCATGCTTTCATCTGATATTTTTATGCAAAATTATCACGCATGGAGGTCTTGTGTAGCTCTCATATTTCTGACAGCCATCAGTCATCTGATATGAAATTATCACTGGTTTAGACATACGTCATCGATCAAATGGCGAAATATATCGCGTTTCGTCACTTGGAAATTAGTGCTCGATTTCAACGTTTTGTGACGATAATTAGCATATACTTCGCATCACGCTTCGAAAGTCGTAAATCAGTAATTATTTTTATGTAAATATTGAGTTAATTATTCCTCGTGAAACCGTACGGTTTCTTTTCTTAATTCAAGATTGATTCGCTGAAACAAGGAAACTATCGCAATGTATAAGGCTATTCTTAAAATTATTTAAGCGCTTTGATTATTTTATAGTTATGCGCTATTATTATAAGTAAATCAATTATTATATTATTATTCTTCACACCAGTTAGGATAACATTTGTGTCAATTCAAGAAATATCAATATAAACATTTTCGCGATAAATCATCGGTAACTTTTTCAGAAGTAATCTGTTGCTATTAAAACCATGAAAAACTTATTTTCTCTGGAGAGTAAACTCACTTAACCTGTTACGGATGGCTTGATTAAAACTGCCAAGCTCGAAGTTCCATGGGTTGGTTTTCATAATTGGTTTTGAAGTTTTTCAGGATCATTGATTAGGAAACTAAGGATTTATTATACTGCTGACTTCTGCTTCGTTGTCGATAAAGGATTATTTGTGAAATTTCTTTTTCAGCGACAGTCGCTGATCAAGTGTAAAATATTTTCCATGACTAACAGTCACTTAGAATTAAACCTATCATGGGAAAGTTCAGCCAAGCAGAAATTAAAGGTTTGTGTATCAAGAAAGTGTCATTCAAATCAATAGCAGAATCAGTAGTATTCAATATAAGAGACGATAGAAGTAATTTCTTTTCAGAAAAGAATTCAATCATTTTCAGTTAAATGTTGGATAAACTGGGGTCTAGCTCTCTAATCGTTGAGCATGTGCTTACATTAAATCAAACGTCAAAATGAATTTAATATGTTTACATTCGATCTGTTTTCTTGTTGATTCTGCTTGACACTTTTCCTCCTATACGGAATGGTCTGGTGTCGGGGTGGTGACTCCTGGCGGAAGGCGCAATAGGATAATTAATTCAACGATATTTCACTGATATAGGTTTGAGGCCAGTGTTACAGTATATTCCGGACTATAAGACTAATTCCCTGGGGTTGGGGGTCGACTTATACGCCGAATATCATTTTAAAAACGCGGTAATTTCGGTTGCAGTAATTAGTATATGTTTGGCATCTGTCAACGTGTTCTTGAGCAACTTACCTTGCAGGAATGTCATGCCGTAACATGCCATATCATGCATTTGCATGCAAATTGAAGAAGTACCAGTTGCAAATATATTGAACATTGAAAAGATTTTACTACAACGCCATCAATCGTTAGGTAACTTAGATTATAATAACATTACTAGAGCAGACAAGTGAATAGGCGAAACTCATCAAAAGAAGATTAATAACGGCATAAAAGCTACGACGCTCAGTGTAAATTCTGGCGTAGGACACACTAATTAGACGTCAGGTAAGCAGATCAAATTGGAGATTTCCTATTACTGATGACAGTGAGAATTTCAATTATGAAAGAAAGTTTAGAGCAAAAACATATTATTGATAATAAAACAGCAAGATGCCACAGCGAGTTTCCACGCAATTTATCAGTGATATTTCGAGATGTTTTTCTTGCAACCTGATTACTACAACGTCCCTCGGATACAATTTTACCAAAAAACATTATCAAAACAAATACCTAATTTTTGTCTCAATTTTTAAGATAAAGGGCAAGAGACAGGAGAGAAAAGCCATATAACTGTATAATCATAATAAAACTAAACAGATAAAATCTTAGCATTTATACATGAATTGTCCTTTAATTTTATTATAAAATTATATAAACAAAAATTACTCCTTTTGTCATTTAAAATCGTAAAATGAGATATTTCAAACAATAATATAAACCAGTTTCAGTAATGGCGACTGGGCATCGTCTCCATAAATATATCGGCCAGTATCGAACCCGTTCTTGAATGTTCCCGTTTATCCGACATTATGGCTGCGTGATTGTATCTGAGAAACGCAGCACTTCCGGTTGGACTGGTGATGAATCGAAAATGAAATGCGAACTATCTTCATTTTTGAAACGGAAAGAACAAAGCTTCACCTAGCGGCCACAGGACGCAAAATAATGAACTTCTACCGCGATTTTACACAATTCAGACGTTTAAACATAGCACCATGTGGAAAGAACCAAATTTTGGAAATCAACTTGCTAAACTGGGAGATAGTAGAAGATATAATAATACGTTCCATACTAAAGTCGCTAAGCACAACTCACAGCTAGTGGCTTCACCTGTGAGAGGTTGAACCAATGTAGGATTCGCAACAGGAAGAGGTTGTTTGTAAGAGTTATCTACAAAGGCAGGATTTGTCTCTATAAGTCCATCATCTCTTTCTTTCGATAAACCATTATTAGTCTGCTTCGATTGAGATGTCGTTGGTCCAATGCATACTTTATTTTTTTCATCTGGAAAATAAGTTTAATTCAAACTCTTTAACCTTGTCAGAAATGTTTCAAAACGAAAAGCAATACTCATTTCAATAAACGCAACTGTTGTAGAATTACATTTCATAATATAAGTCATGTAACAGATATCATAAAAACACACCTTCATCGAGATAATATATTTCAGATGCCAAGTAGAAGATATCAGGTGACCCTGCCATTCCCAAGTGGCACTGTGAACTCGGCATTTTATACATGACTCGAGCACTCCTTTTACCATCTCCTCCTTTGATAATCTAAGTTCAGATTAATTAATACAAATACTGTAGGTTAAAATTGATGAAAACATTTTTGAAAATGAAACCTTTATAAATTCAGACTCAACTGCCATGAAAGTAACATTTCGAAATACAGTCTATTCATGTTTCTCCATGCATTCTAAGTAATATTAATTACTGCAGAACTTCAACAATATAACGACCACAATAATTGAATTCCACGTGCTAATTTACATATAATTAAGGAATAAAACGTTATTTATTGCCTTACCCAGCAATTAAATGTTCTTGGATTAAATTTGCTGTGAGTTATAAGAAAAGCGCTGTCTTGATCTCCCGCTGGATGCAGTTTTGCCACGCAGTAGAAAGCTACAAAGCATCGTGATTAACAAGGTAATAAACCAGGTCGTAGATAATCCCGGATACAAAGCCATGTAATGAAAGAACACGTATAAAGTTGAAAGACACACAAAGGCGACTCTGAGCTCCTGCGGCCAGAAATTGCGAAGAACGCAGCGAAATGTAGAAGTTACGAGAGAATTAATCCATGCATGTTTTTTTCAGATAATTATAGAGCGAGTATTTCACTTTCTATCGGAACATAGATTAACATACTCTTGAATGGAATGGGGATAGTAAATTTTAAGCTTTAGGTAATCCATCAATGTTTTTAGGTACAAAGCGATGTATAAATACCATGTTAAGTTTGTTATTCGGAACACGATAAGTCGCACCTTAAGATAATCGCCTTAACTTCATACGTGCATGTCTTTAATTAGCTATCGGAAGACTGTTTTTATATAATTTTTGTTAAATAGAGGAAAACGCGACCAGAGTAATGCGTGGCTACGAAATATCTAAAATGTTAATCAAATACATGTAAGCATAAATCGGTGTATGTTAATTAGACCCGAGCTTTAGTAAGAATGAATGGTACCAAAGTCAAAGTGTCACAGAAATCATTCCAAATACAAATACGATGAAGATCAAACTTTGTTATTCAAGTTTAAAGGTTATCTCACTATTTTTTTTTAAAACGCCGTAATATTTATAGTTCGAGATAAATGCTGTGATTCAAGTTGTCGCCATGTTTTTTTGTTTTTCGTTTATGTTACACATCAACTGTAAATGATTTGTCTATGTTATACATCAACTGTTTTATAACACAATGTACATGCTCTTCCGAATTGAGATAACACAACCGAACTCTACTACTACATTTATTGGTGCAATCGAAAAATTGATTTTAAATCTGTACTGATTTAAATAAAATAAGATTTAGACTTATCTTGGAAATAATCACACATGCATCAGGTAATCCCTCTTAGCAAAGGGAATGATATAGGATAAGAATTGATTTAAGAACAGATTTAAAATAGATCATGTCGAAGAAAATTTATCTTCGAATATAGCTCTAATGATTCAACAGATAAACCGATTAATAAAAGTTTGTGCAACTCACACTCTTTTGCGTTTGGAAGCTCGCAATTTTTGACTGATATGGTCAGTTCTTTGCTTTTAGAGCAGGTCCGGTTATCCCAGTCGGCCATCGTACCCTCGCACATAATACGCCCGTATGGAGTTGGTAGCGAAGCGTTGAATGGAATGATTCCGTACAGTTGACATTCAACTTTCTTTAGAGAAATCTTTGCTGTAAAAATCAGGCAACCACATAATCTATCTTGGAGCTATCATTATTCATTATGCATCATTATTGTGGAGTTAAATACCAGTAAGAAAAATACTTATGACATCATAAGCTGCTTCTTTAGACTTCCTTGTTAACCACTTTGTCTTCGCAATATTATTCTGAGAAAGTATAAAATGGCATCAAAAAAAATGCCAGCGATCTTCAACCAGACGACATTTCCATGGCTTTCATCAGACCAAAGATAACATTTACAGTGCAGAAACGATAGGTAAATTATGTGAACTTTATGGATGAAGATACATTTTTGCAAAACACAATAATGGGATTTATCAAATGAAGAACTTTGATAGCCAAATATCCGCATACCTTTGATGTAAAATAATCTAGATATTTATAGTAATAATTTTGCCTTTGAATAAGTTTTTTTACAAATCTATGAAACTTACTTATAAGATTCTTCATGTGGTAACTTCGTATTCGGTCATAAAGGGGAGCTGGATCATCTTCAAACTTACACAGTTTGTGGAAACTGTGGTCGGATTTGCGACTTTTTGCTGAAAAATTTAAAGATATAGTAAGAATTGAGATTAAGAAGTGGAAAGTAGGCCCTTATTTTGTTTTTAAACTATAACACTGATAAGGACAGAAAATTGGCATAAGAGAAGTTGATATAGTATAAGAATATTTCTGCTTGGATCTGATCTGATTTCCAAACTTACAATTATTTTATTTTTAATGTGAACTATTTTGTCTTGTAAGACTTATATGTAATGACAAATAATTAGCATGAGTTATTTATAAAAGATAATTAATTTTACTTACAGAGTCGATACTGCAAAACATTGTCGTGTGGTTTGTAAAATTCAATACAGGTATATCGAGCGCGGCTGAAAATATCGTGCAATTAAAGTGATTTAAAGAAGCAACACCTAAATCAAGTAACTATCATCATGTGCGGTTTTTCCAACACGATTTCAAAGTTTCTATATATCTGCAAAATGAAATGTATGCTTTTATGCTTTCCACTTTGGTTTCCTAATTAATATTATACTAACCAGCCATTTTGAAAAGTAGATGATATCTTGTATCGATGCTGAGCATAGTCTTTGCTTTTACATACGAATTTACCGAGCAATGTAAACGATGCATGTCGTTCTGATACCATGACTTCTTCAGTTCTGTCCGTCTCGTAGAGCATCCAAATACCGTGATAATCAATAGGAAATTTGCACTCCGGTTTACCCTTATCTGTGCTAACTGAAGATGCACAAAAGACTATTATTAATAATAATCAATAATATTATTATATTATTAGATAATATTATTATGTCTCATCACTTCGTCTTCTTTAGTTAATTTTCGTACAGATCAATTCTGATTATACTTAATTATGGCGATCGTTGACAAAGATTTTCATGGGATTTACAGGGGCAGTTATTGGAAGCTTCCTCTCTTGATGAATCAACCTGATAAAGAATGAGTGACATCAAACTATTATCTGACGTGACTTACAGCACAACCCGCATGATTCCCTGCAAAACGTTGCGTACTCGTAGGGTGGCCTGCTGGTGCAGTATCCCTTCTTGAAAAACTCGAAACATTTATCGCTTTCATCCGTGCACGAAGCGGCAGCTGCAATGACAGGAAATTGAAAGAAAAGATAGCAGAATTATTATTCAGCTAGGTATATGTTTTTCATAGAGAACAAATTGGATTCGGATTTGATGACTTGGAGCAGGGGATCATGTGGATTGCAAAGGATGATCATCTATCGCTTCGGCAATTGCAGAATATTGCACTTCATTTTGTTGAGGATTAGCTATCAGACTTTCGGCAATCAGACTGCAGTGAAGATGTATTTTTCAATTTTACAGCTCCGTTACTTCGAACTGTAACAGAAGTAGGATGACGTCACATAAAGCTAGCTGACATTAAAGTGTTTACGAGGAATAAAATTGCATTAGTTCATTAAGAAAGATATCAAGTCGCAGCTTTATAAAGTGTCAAAACTATGCACCTAAACTTCCATATCAGAGTAGGAAAACGACACTCTAAGCCGGATAACTTATATTGTATATTACCTTGAATTTACTGTTAAAATGACATTAATGCTGATATCGCGACAACGTATTTCTTCACTAGCCCGATAAATATAATGATAAAGACAATTTTTTTTACAGCTTTTCGAACAGGAAGAAGTAATTACCATCAACGATTTGCAATAACTGGGGTATAAATAACACGAAAATGTTGAATTGCGCATGTTAAAGAATAGCGTTTTAGCTGTCTTTATAGACGGGAAATGAGCAGCTGTTAGTTTAAGATGCAATATCGAATGGGGTTTTCGACGCTAATAATGCATAAAAGTCCATAAAATTCCAGCTCAGCCCGGCAATTTCTCTCATTTATGAATCTGGCAACAAATATTATAATTGCCTCTTACAGACTGCATGGTGTTTATACGAGATATACGCCTGCTTATTGCGTGTTTGTCTTGTGCATAATAATTTACCTTTTTAATAAATTTCCAAACAATTCAGTCCGCGCTAATCTTCAAATAGACGAAAACGTGAAAGAATGCAAAATTATTCTTAAAAGAGTTAGAAAAATACAGACCCCCGCATATCTGATAGCAAAATATTGTGCTATACTCACTTGATCTTCTCATCGACATCTTGTAATACGGCTTCGAACCATCAAGGGGAGGACGTCCATCGGCAGTACTCGGTGTTACTGTGCCTCTGTACAAGTATACCTCAAAATCACCTCCGATACTTGAAGGGAAGCGCTGAAAGAAAAACAAATACAACTTTCAATAATAAATAACAGAAATTATTTTCTGTTCTTCCGACACTTATCAAGAGTTATAACTGACTCGGGGTGGATGATTCGTGATCATCATCAGATAATCAAAATGTATTTATTAAAGCCATGTGACTGTTATATAATATATTGGCATGGTCTCTAATTTATAATAGATAATCTGATAATTTAATAATTAAAATACATTAAGTTATTTC
>JAYJLZ010171519.1:0-11090 GCA_036873915.1 Tubulanus ruber | reverse complement strand
ACGCAGTGACGTTGCCCTATTTGATCGCTCTGTACAGTACTGCCAAGCCGCAGTTTATTCGACTCTTTGTGGCTGCTAAAATCTCCAGACCGACCAACGATAACTGATCAAAGATCGTGAGATTTCACGCGGAACATAAAGGTTCTTTATCTCTCTACTTGCGGATCAGTATTAAAATGTACTGCTACGAACCTTATATTTTTTCTCTGATTTGAGATTTTTTTTTTCTGATTTATGTTGATGTCTGATTTGAAGGGAATGTTGCGGGTGAATTTTGAATCAATCACGCCAGTATCGTTTGTAATTGAACAGTTTATAATTTCTAAATTTGTCTTCTGACGTTTACGCAAGCTTTTCTCAAGTTTTCTGTTTTTTCACATGAATTTTGATACTCGATTATTTATCAATCATAAGTTTTGGGAAGGTGGGAATTACAAGGAATAAAAAGTTGATGAAGTAATTAAATGTTCAGAATGGCTGGGAATAAGCTATGATTAAGAACAGAAATTGTCTAACGAAAGTTATGTACATGGTGATTATGCTTTTGAATTTTTAATTTGGTACGAAATCTGTGGATTATTTTCGTGGTGAATTCGTACTTACGTCACAAGAAGCAATTTCTTTGTCTCGAGATTGTAAATTGATGCAGAACTGCGTCGAAATACGGTTGAAAATACTATTTTTTTCTACGCATCATAAACAGTCTTATGTCTTTGATTTGCTAGTTTATTCGTTCCGTGTGCGTTAAACAGTCAACCAGCTCGAAGAGGTTTTTGTTTGAGGACAAAGGAAGCCATCCAGCAGGGCGTTTATCGAATATACAGTTTGCGTATTCGGTGCGGTTTTATTGAAAATCGGTCCCTTAAGAGCATCTCTTAGCCTGATAAACTATCACGCGATATCTGTTTTTTTTTATGTGTGTGTGTTATTGTGGCGTTTGAAACAAGATCTTTTTATGTTTTTTTTCTTTGAAGATTTACTAATGTTACGCATTGAAGGGTAGGGTCACTGGGTCCTGCAGTTGTAATATTAATAAAAATAATCATTGTTTTTATTATAATTAAAATTGTTATTAATAGAATTTTAAAAATTTATATTTTAATGATATGGTAATATTAATAGTTTGAAGAGTTAGGTCCTACTACCGTTGATAAAAACAATGGATGGTAGGGTCAATGGCTCCTGCAATATTAATATTAAAACAACTATTATTATCATTTTTATAATTTTAATTATTATAATTATATTAATTACAATAATAATTATTATTATAATTATTCTAAAAATGTTTTTGTAATGCATTTTGCAGTTTATTTTCTAAAAAAACTTACACGTTGAAGCGCTTTAAGAATTCTCCTTAAGATTCCGCTAAGTTGAGGCAAATTTTCCAACGTGTTCGAAAGTCCATTTAAGAAATTCTCACCCGAATCGAATGACGTACTTAACATTTAACGTGAAAATTGACGTTTCGTCTTGTAAGTTGTTAATGTCACAAAATGATCTTGAAAATCTTTTAAAATCTTTATAAGAATACTCTGCTTGATAGATTTGACAGCTTTCGCAATTAACGTCGCCATTTTAAGTTAGGTTGGTGGTCGCAATAGGGTCAAGGGTCAACTACAAGTTAGTATTCTGTCAATTTGATGGCTTTATATGTCTTAACGTATTTCCACTCTCTGGCGATATTGAAAAGGCACCTGCAATATTTATTCATTAACGGTGCAAATAGATGTCTAACGTAATGAGCAATTCATGCGATGATGGAACGTCGACGACGTTGTCTGATTGACGTTGACGTCGTTCCGTTCGAATCATCCGTCTCGACGTTATATTTACGTTTACGTTTCAACGTTCCCGATAATTTGCCCGTGTAGCGTTTCTTGTCATTGTCTTTAAAATAAACAACGCAATTGAAAAACGCTATTTGCCGATAGACGTTCGTTGATGAATTTTTTATGAATAAATGGATAAGACGTTTAGTGTATACGTCACTAGAAAGCGCACGTATTTTCGGATAATCGGAACTTTCAGCTTCTCGGAAAAAGAACTTAGCAAAACACCTTCCATGTTCACATGGATACGGCGTTTCAACGAGAGTCGCTTTAGTTTACTACCGTGTGTGGATACAAGTCTGGAATCGGACGACATCGGTCACGGTTTCAAACGGAATTATGCATCGATTAAAAGCGAAAGTGAATCATCAAAATCGTTCTAAAAATGTGTGTTTATAGATAGAAAATTCGACGTAGTGGCGTAAGTTGAAAGCAAGTTTTTATACAGATTTCTATATGATTTGAGGGAGGAGGTGAGTCCTGTTGAACTAACCTAATTTGTTTATGAGGCGCGCAAAATACTGGATCTGGGTGAGCTGGTTCTGTTTTCCATCTACCTTATAACTTTGAAAAGTTACTGAATATCTTAAGTAAGGCGAAATTGAATAAACTAAGATATTATTGGTGAGTTAGTGTGGTGGCTTGGTTGGTGGTTACGGTAGATACCATTAGTGGTTTGGGCGGGGGTTATTATTGGTGGCTTGGTGTGGTGGTTTGGGTGGTTAGATATTATTGGTGGGTTAGTTTTTATATGACTGCTTACATCGGAAGATCATTTTATCTTTATATTTTATTTGACAATACACTAATTACAATGTTGGGTATAAAGTAATATAATTTGAGATTATGTTAAAGTATTTATTAGTTTTAAGTACGGATATTCTGCAAGCAATTCTTAACTTTGAATTCAATATTAAATAAGTTTACGTTTATTTGACGCCTTTTATTTAATTTTATGTATTTAATGAACTCGGTGATTAACGCTTTAAATTTAACGCTCAAAAATAAGCGTTTATAGCGTTTCAAGCATACACACGTAACCATGACTAACGTATCTCATCTATTAACGCGAGTATCTTGTTCAGGCGGAATACTGGACAAATTTTTTCCAATTTCTCATTTTAGTTGTCTTATTGCGATAATGAAATGGGAAGAATTGTTTGGTGTTTTTTTCGGACATAATTACATCTTGTCATAGTTTGTAAGTTTTGAGAGTCGTTTCTTAAGCGCTTCCGGGATCGGGTGCGATTCAATTATTATCAAAAATGTTCTGGCAATTTATCATCTTTGATTAATGGTCTTTTATGATTTATGAGAATTTTCGAGGTCATAATTATAAAAATCGGAGTTTTTAGTACTGAAACCTGTTAAAAATCGAGATAAATAAAAATTATTTTTTGTTTAGTTTTAATATAATTTAGTAGTAGTATTTATTTTGCTAGGACAGCAGCATTTTTGACATTAATAAAAAATCATTCATATTAAATCTTACACCATAAATACTGGATTCTAATATAAAAAGGATTGGGCATTTTATTGATCTTATATCAAATTATTTTGTAAATTTATGTTCATTTTAAGTCAGAAATCATTTTAATTCATTTCATTTTATCTAATTAATATCATCTGAGACGCCGCATAACTTAATTGATATATTTACGATAGTTTGATCATGATAGGCTTCTCGTAAAGTTGATAGTTTCCTATCTTCGTTGATGCAGTAGAACATGTTCTTTTTTTAAAATTGTAAAATTGAAAAGTTTTTTACAACAAAAGTCTATAATCTGTTTGCTACATAAATTATAATAAATTATAATTATAACATTGGTAATAATTTGATAGCGTAGTCAATAATATTATATTATTAAATAAAATATAAATAATCATTGTATAGTATATACTTAGTTATATTATAATATATAGTTTCACATTTTCACTGTTATATCATTGTTTTATTTACTATTATTATATATTATATTATGATAATTGTTAATATCTGTTATTTCTAACATAATATTATCATAGTTATCATATAATTTAACTAGTATTGACGTTACAATTTTGTTTGTAATTATTTTATTTAAATACCTAACCCTCGGTTTTAATGTTACTGCTAAAAGCGCTGGCAACGTCGTTTTTCTCCACGCATTATCATTGTTTTTATTAGCGACATAAGTTATTAATCATAAGTTTATAACTTAATACCAGTAAGTCCCTACGCGGAAAGAATTGCGTTTTTATCATTTCCCTGTGGTACCAGACAGATATTGATGTGAGAATCATTGACAAGATAGACATCCAGTTAATTAATTTCTACAGACTTGCTGTTATTCTTAGATCTCGATATGTCATTAGGTTTCATGAAGGAATTAAGCTTTTTTTACAGGATGATAAATGTTTTTGAAACCCCCGACTGAGATTTGTTTATTTTTTTGTTGTGACGCGACAAATCCGTCTACTCTTGGTTTCTATTTCGAATTTATTTGAAAGCTTAATGCCTAACTCAGGTCGACTAAGATCCGACTCGATCGTCGGGTCTTAAGGAATCTTATGTGAATCGCCGATTTTTCAGTCGGGATCTTTTCGACATGAGCCTGCTTAAGATCGTTAAGACTGGCGAGCAGAATCTTAACACTTATAAACATTAAAGACGTTCTGTGGGCGTTTATACAGGTTTCTTAAAGTAGAGCATATTTACACTTTTTAAAAGGTTTACTGATAAACCGTAAGCGCAATTGATTGTATATTTACAGCCGGGATGTTGAATTCCTCCCTATGCACGGTCGGCTGCCTGAATCGTATTGAATTGTTACGTCGTAACGGTCAAGGGTAATTCTCTCTGGGTATATAAATTTGCCCTAAGCTCTTTCTGTCTTTGCCTTGATATAGACTGTCCTCGAGAGAATGTTTATGGCCGACACGGCGCGTGTTATTTAGTCGTTGGCTCACTTTAACGGCCCCCGTGAGTATTTTCCTTGTCTTGTTACGACCAACGCAACGAATTTTATAACTGGCAGGCTTTGTTTGTCCGAGACAACGTTTGAGCCAGCGACCCTAGATATATTTACGTCAGCGGAGCGTCTTCGTTTTTATCTCTCTCTTGAAATTGGTTAATTACACGTTTTGCTAATTACATTTTTTAGTTCTTGTTTGGCTTTTAGCGGCTTGCTATTCGCCCTGGATAATTACAGTAGTACACGCAACAAGCTATTTCTACGACGGAATGTAGTCAATAACCCGAGCGGTGTTTCCTTTGTGAAGCGTTGTAAATCATTTTATTAAATATCCGAGAACGTAACTCGCGACAAGGACAAATCATCTTCTTTATTGGCGTTCGATGGTGATTGATACGGAGAGAGAGGAAGAGAGAGAGCGCGCCACAACAAAACAAGAATTCGCGTTATGAATGCGCTACCGTTTAAGCCAAATATCAAATTGATGTTATGAAGTGAATTGATGTTTGATGGTTAATCGAAGGTAAACAATCAAGGTGACGCCCAGTCATCAAAATCGCATTATTAGACCTGCCAACCCGTCCGATTCCTCCGTATTTACTACGGAACTTAATGCTAAATTCCAGGAATACGGCTTTACTAGGTTTAATACCATCTAAAATACGGCCATCTTGAACGGAAAGTTGCGATTTTTGCATGTAGATACTGATAAGGATTCTAATACATATGTAATCTTTACCGAATGTCTAAACGATTCAAATCTTCCGTCTAAAACTCTTTTATTGAAAGGTCCAAAAATGTGCTCCTCTTTTTGGGAGACAAGTTTTGAAGAATACTGAAAAACAATGAAAAAGTATTAAAAATAAATTAACTTCTATCAATTGATTATACTCTTAAATACTGAAAAACAAAATTTCATGAAAAAATACTGAAAGTGATGTACTCAGGGTTGGCAGGTCTGCAACAATGTTTCAAACTGAAATACGCTATGTCCTTATTTACGGTAACTCTAACTCTATGCTCCTATGCTCCTATGCTTCGACTCCCTACATTTTGGAAATATGGTGACGCAATAATACTCATCGTTGTGTATTGTAACCAAGCACCATTTCAAAAATCAATGGCGTACGTCGTCGCGTTGAATTTTGGTCAATGAAAATAATTACGAACTATCGAATTGTTCTTTGCCGTTTTTCGTGCGTTCTTTCGCCTCGGTAAATACCATT
This sequence comes from Tubulanus ruber, assembly GCA_036873915.1. Taxonomy (NCBI): domain Eukaryota; kingdom Metazoa; phylum Nemertea; class Palaeonemertea; order Tubulaniformes; family Tubulanidae; genus Tubulanus; species Tubulanus ruber. The sequence continues at coordinate 5,078 of JAYJLZ010171519.1, read as the reverse complement.
ATATGACGTCGTTGCTCGCGTTGAGATCTTTTCATTTCCGTTTATAGTTGGTTTAGTTAATTGCGCAGGGAAAAATCGTTGAGTCGTGAATTCGAAAATCGAATTAACACCAGTTTCTGTAATGTTCTGATATGTTCGTTTTAAACCGGAAGTAACTGTTGACCTTTAGTTTTTTTTTGTATTTCAACGGCGCTTAATAGTTTAAACATAATTTATTGTTGTCATTTTATCCAACAAATATTATAAATTAATACAAAAAAAGCTTAAGCTTATAGATGTTAAAAACAGGTAAAATAAATGGTAAATGACAAGACCATCTTTAATTCAATTAATTAAATGGGGATGATAAATACCACAGGAACAGTTTGGAACGAGATGTCAAAGAGCATGTGACGGGGGCGTTTATTATTCAACTAAATATTGAGGTTCTCTATATACATTAAAGAAAAATAAGTAAGAAGACGGTACTTTGAGACTTACTGTGTTGTTTATTCACGAGTTTTCGCCAATAATACATATCAGCTTCATCAAACTTGTGAATAAACAAAACTGTTAGTCTCAAAGTACTGCCGTCTTATTTATCTACACTATAGACTAAAAACGGCTAGTCTGAATATTTCTATATACTTTCAGTTCTCCAATTGTTTTATTTCATATAACTAATGTTTGCCAGGGTTGGTGAGCTAGTCTTTAACTTTTGTTAATGTATAATTAATTTATTAGTAAAATTAATTTTAATACCACAGAGATAAATGAACAATTTAAATTAAATGTTACACCCCAAACCCGCGATTCTAAAATAAATAGGATTGTTTTTGCATTTCATAGATTTAATATCAACTTATTTTCGTTTATTTGTTTTTTATCGGAATACGAAACCTGAATATGATATATTTCACTATAGTACATCGAGATGCCATTATAGCTAACATGTTCGCAGGTTTTGCGTATAGGTGGCGCTGGAGACAGTGCGTCATAAGCGTACTCAGTTTTAACGTTGCTCGTTCAAGAAGGATTCATTGTTGTCTCTAGAGTTCGGTTCGTCTTAACGAGCGAATTAATCTTACAAATGCTTGTTATAAATCAAAATACGCGACCATAAATATTAATAAAACCGCAGTAGCTTTCCGACTCACGCTGAAATGAGTTTAATGGAAAGCGTTGCTGCCACTGCTGAGCGCCTACGCGTGGGATTCTGATCTGACGAGAATGAAATTTCCATAAAAGGATAAAATAATATAATATGGATAAAAGTTCCAAAAAAAATGTTAATGTGAAGGAAGGCTACTTTTTTACAAATTAAACCCGTTTCTTAGTTTCTATAGTGACGTCATACATGACTTGAGTGACGTAACACACATAATTATGACGATTGTTTCCATAGTGAGACAATATAGTATTTAATTCTCGTTGTCCATAAAAAAGAATTTCGATATTGTCTTTGTTTTTTGGCCCCTTTCCTACAAGCGCGGTCAAAAGAGGGATCTTTTGTGCCGTAGTCACCCCCTTAAAGTACAGTTGTTTATTTGTGTTGTAAATACTGAAATAAATAATGAAAGATGCGAAATTCTATATTCCTATAACCGTTTGGTAGCTAGAAGTGGCTCCCGCTCTTAATTTATTCATAAATTCGTCATTTTTTATAAGTCTATTTTTTAAATTCACTTTATGATAAATCTACGTCCATTTATTATTTCGTAATAATCTCGTTAAGGGAGATTTAAAAACGTTATTTTAAAATCACAATCGGGCCGATTTTCTTCTCCCTCAGCGACTGCAATGGATGTCTAATATAAGTCACCTCGTAGCGGACTTTATGATTAATTAGTCTGTGCATAAATCATTGTAAACAACGCGGGTTTCAAGCGAGCATTCTATCGGCGAGTCATTTCTCTTCGGGTCACGTGACGAATCACGAACCACGTAATTATAGAGGTTTAATCCGCGCTGGAATGTCTAGACGGTCGGAAAAGTAGTTCGTGTTGTAAAAAATATTTCGTAAAATAATGAGTAATTTGGTCATTAAAGAAATAAAATAAAATTATTAAGATAATAATATAAGAATATAAAAGAAATATATGCATGGTTAGGGTAATGGTAGAGTTTAAGGGTAAAGTGTTTGGGTTAGGGACTACTTTTCCGGATAATAGACTTGGGACTTGAGCCAGACTTGCGTGGGTTGTTCTTTTTTCCAATCACCAGATGTAACAAGAGTGGAGAACATTCAGTTCACGTAGTCTGCAGGTATGCGTAACGTAGGATACCCTTGTACCAAAGAGCTAACCCGATTTGCAACGTTATGCGTTTCTTTTTCTTAATGGGGGAACTTAAAATGGCGGTGTACATTAGCGCGTCAATAAGTTCTTAGTTGAATAAATGATTAAAGTCGCACGTTTGGAAAATTTTATACACCGTGGTTCCAATTTGATGAATTCTGCTTTTATCAAGCCGCAGTTTAAAGTTTTAAAAACTTAAAACCTCCTCACATTTACCAAAGTCGTGACGCCCAACTTGCAATACAGAGACATTAATTTCCTATTCATAAATTACGATTTACTTTCATTATTTTTCAAATATATGATAATCTTTCTTAATTAAATTTTTAAACAAACTGATGGATTAAATACACAGTTGTCCTGTGCTGATTCTAGTAAATGTTTTTGGCTCTTCTCGACATATTAATGCAACCAGATCTAGCCGAATTCAGGTAAATTATTGACAGCGGTCGTGAGAAGAACCACCTGGCTGTGGAACTATCAACGGAAAATACCTCGCCACAGCATTATATATAATAATTATGGAACTATTGGAGAGTCAAGCATGAGGAGCCAGTCCGTAGTCATAAAGATTAAAACAAAAGTAAATAGTACCAATTTCGCCAATAATGTATTGATTTCACCTGATGAAGCCACTTTACTTTATTGGCGACAACTTGTGCTTTTTAATAAACCGTTAGTCTGAAAATACTATTTACTTTTTTGTTTTACTCTTTATTTCGTAATATTTGGAATGAGCTAAAACAACTCTTGTCGATTCCTCATTATTTAAGCCGTGTATTCATACACGTGTTTTTTTTTATATCTCAACTGTTATTTATCGCAGAGCAGTTTTCTCTTGTGCGCATGAGAGCTTTTGAAATGTAAACGTCGCTTGGATTTTGACTTGAATGTTTATTGCCAACGTGTAAGCGTCTCCAGGGGGCGTCTCCAGGGGTGCGAAGTCTGGAAGCGATTAATACACAGTTCAACGCCCGTAGGTTTTTTTTGTAGCCCACGTGACTCTGTTTGATTGGTTACTCCGCTTCTGGCGTGCGCGCGCGACAACATTGTACATTGTTGCGTCCCAGTAATGAATGTATCGTATACGTGCCACATTCCTGCACAAATTACGCTAAAACGTTGTAGCGTCGCATATTTTCATTAGCTCTCTCCGATTGCGATATCAAATTTCGCTCCGTCGAAGGAATTTTAACGACGTTCGACTAGTAATCCCCGAAGAATTTTCCGACATTTAAATAAAAGCCACCGTCTGCGTTAAGTAAAGACTGCCGGGATTCGTATAGACGCGGGGGATTTTTCTCCGCTCGACCTCGGATTCGCTGGTAATCTGGTAATCTGGTAATCTGGTAATCCATCATTAATCGCGCTTTTTCTTGTTTGTGAATCTTAAGCAACGTTGACGGATTATGTAAATAAACAATAATTAGCGAGTCAATCACACTGCTTAAAATCGATCGTTTAAGTCTATCGATCGATCATTTTAATACTTCGATCTCGACAGTTGAGAGGGTTTAACTTGATAGGTCCCTGAAAACCACATCTGTTTGGGAGATATTTTTTTCTTGAGTGCTAAATATTCAGTTGTGTTTATTTTAGTATTTTATACTTCATGTCTGTTCTTTAGGAAGCTAAATATTGCTTTATCAAGGACTCTCCTGCTTTTTCCACGGACTGATCTTGTCTTACCACGGTCTGTCCTTGTTTTACCACGGTCTGTCCTTGTTTTACCACGGACGGTCCTTATTTTACCGCTGAATAACATTGTTTTACCGCCGGTTGTCCTTGTTTTATTAGGATCCGTCCTTGACACGTATATCTCTCTCTTCTACTTTATGTCGCGCCGAAGGATGCAGCCTCGCAGGTGTACATCTGCCCGATTAAACCCTCAACTCACACAGAATTAATCTTAACGTTTCGGTTTTTTGTGTGCGGCTGATGCGGCGTTCCTCTCGCATAAATAATATCGCTTCCGGTGTTGTTATATGAGACATTCCGACGAGGATCCGTCTTTTCTTGTTGCCGTTGTTCAGTTCTAAAGTTTTATAAAGTTCAAATAAGATACCTTATCGTTGTAACATTAATCGTGTCTCGTTGTCTCTGGAACTACTGTCCCTTGTGTTGTTCTGTATAAAGGGAGCAAAACAAAAGAAAATAGACTAACTGTTTCTTTGGTTCTTGAAAAGTAAAAGCTTTCACCAATAATTTACATTGGCTTTGCGTGATTTCACCTGATGAAGACAATAATATACATTATTGGTGAAAGCTCGTACTCTTCAAAAAAGAGTTTTGAAAGTACTACAGCATTTACTTTGGTTTTACTCTACTTTAACACGGCTCATCCTTGTTTACTCTTTATTACTACGGACTTACACGGCTCATCCTTCTTTACTCTTTATTACTACGGACTTACACGGCTCCTCCTTCTTTACTCTTTATGACTACGGACAAACACGGCTCCTCCTTCTATACTCTTCATTACTACGGACTAAAACGGCTCCTTTACTCTTCATGACTACGGACTAGCACGACTCCTTCTTTACTCTTTATTACTACGGACTTACACGGCTCATCCTTCTTTACTCTTCATTACTACGGACTAAAACGGCTCCTCCGTCTTAGTATAGGCAGGAGTTGTCCCTGATGTATGTCTATCTGTGTAAAAGTACTATAGAGCTGATCCGAATAATCCTTTGTTGCTAAATTTAAGCTTCAGGAATGTTGCAAAAATCATTGTGGCAAAACACGACAAATATGGTGATTTTTTATACGCGTTGACAAAGATTCACCGTGGATATGAAT
>JAYJLZ010171408.1:0-11092 GCA_036873915.1 Tubulanus ruber | reverse complement strand
CGGCGTATTTATTTTATGGAGCTGCGCTCGCTTATCGGTTCTTCGAACCTCACGTGCCGGTAGTGGTCCAGAGAGACCGTAGTGCTAGGCTGCAAGATGAATAAATTATTTTAAATGACCTGTTATTGCCTGCGGTGTGGTGAAAATAAGAGTAAGCTTTGTGCTATAGTGTTAAGGAATTTGTAAGTCGCAGCCGTAACACCACAGCATTAAGGTTTTATTTATTAGGGCATTAGTGTTACGTAATGTGTAAGTCGCAGCCGTAACACCACAGCATTAGGGTTTTATTTATTAGGGCATAAGGGCGTAATTTAAAACAACGGTACAAAATTCTCTGTCGTAGCGGCAGCGCCGTATAAACGGCCGGGATTCGAATAGAATTGCATTGAGACACTGGATTGGACACAAACCAAACAGTTTCATTTCAAATCTGGATGCATCGCTAAAACCGGTGTACGGCACGATATTGACTTAAACGTCGTTTATTTACGCTATCAGTCTACAATGCCAACTCTGTCTATTATAATATTTTTCGCATTTAAACATATGATAAAAATCTAAAAAGTGAGACATGAAATATTAATAAAATTTCCATGACGATTCGTCGAATAAAAATAAAGTACTTTCTGTAAACTTAATTGCGCACTTAAAATTTGCATTAATCTCGAAACTATATTTAATCTTTCGCCTTAATAAACTTAAGTTTTTCTGCATTTCAAGCAATCGATAATCTGCAACTGAATGAATGTTTGACTTTCGAAGAGATTAATCATCTGATCTATCGGGAACATTCGAATATGCTACATATAGAAAATATAAGTGAGACGCCGTAGCTAATCTTTGTGAGCCGTTGGCTTTCTAAGGTGAACCATAGGTTGGCGCGCGAGTACGTCAAGGAATAAACTCTAGGTTGCAAGAATATAGAGTAAAATGTAAAATTTATAGCTGGAGAATATTTGCGTTTCTTATTGCAGTGGGATGTAGTGACTCGTGTCGTAATTATTTCAGATAATTCGAAAAAAAATGCCAATGCCACGATAATGGAACGACTCACGATGTCGCAGGACGTGTGTTCACTCATTCCTTAAAAATAATAACCTATAGCCATTATTTCTTCAAGTGAAACATTTGTGTCCGAAAATGTGCAAAGTAACTTTTATCGTCAATTTCATCTAAGAAATTGTAAACCACAATAGTTATATATTATTAACTCGATGGATTTGTCTTTTCTCACTAATTTGACAATCTTACTAAATTAATTATTATTATATCTGCAGCTATCATCAAACTTGAATATCTTAAAAATAATTATTTTCATTGTTTATTATGAAAATAGTAAAATAGTACGCGATTTTTATTTGCTCAAAATGAAAACTGTATTAGTTATAACGTAATTTTAGAAAGAATAGTTATTCATTATTAATGGGATTTGTAATGGATAAATTTTTAACGTTTCCTAATGCGTGAAATCATTATTTGTGACATCATCTGTCCGTAGACAGGCTGAAATTCATCAGGGTTACATTATATAAAGAAATTCACAAAGATACTGCTTCTTATCGTGCAATTGGGTATTTGCATATATACAAACGCGAATTCGAGAGACTCACGTATATTATAGAAAACTCAATTGAATCTTTTATAAAAAATGGCATTTTTCGATCAATCCTAAGACTAATTTCTCCCGAAATATTCCACGCTTTATAGATGTGTATCAAATTACTAATACTTATGACTTAAGAATATATCTGAACTTTACCTCCAGGCGGCGTTATAAGTCTGGATGTTTACGTGCGTCGTGTATACAATGATTCAGTGTTATGTTCTGGAAATCGTAACATGGAGAATTTCAGGCACCACCATATTGCACTAGCAAACATGCAACCTTAGCCATCATCCGGATAAAAATACTCGAAATAGTTCTACTGAGGCAACGCCGATAGAACAAATATAACACAGTGAGCTGTGGTTGAAGACGAAGTGCTTCGATATCTGCTTAAGTAAGAAATCGCTTCAGGAAGCAACGTTTTCTGGAATTCCAAGACGTGTGTAAGAGTTAAGACAAAATCCAGAGAATTTTTTTATTTTCGATAATTAAGGAATAATCAAAATTATGTAAACCTTGTTAGAAAATTAATCGTATGAAAAGGGGATTACTTTTTTAGAGATAGATAAGACTATTATTTCATTCATGAAGCGAATTTCATTTTCTTTCATAAAGATATTACTGCGGCCGCCGGCAAAATTGAAAAAAAATCAAACATGTTACATGCCACAAAATGAAGATACAATTTTTCTATTCGTGTATAGGCTGCAGCTAATAAAAATCAACAATTGACATCAAAACGTATATAGTATACTTACTTACCTAATGCCGAGATGAACCGTTTCTCTTCCAACACAACCATACCCCCTGTTAAATAGATTATTTCCGACGATAGAGCGGGAGTTTTGACGAGTTTCTGTAAAAAAGAGGTAAAAAGTGGCACAAATCAATTTTACATCTAAGGGTGTATATATTGATGAACTATATTCGGTTTTGAGAATAACTATCAAAAGAAGTATATTTTCATATTTTATGCTCATTCCTTAACATAAATCTTATGGGCTTTATATACGCAGTAAAAAATCAATATAATTATAGATAGTGAGTCATTCTTCTAGTCTGTGCCGACACTAGCGAAGTATAAAGTGAACCGGCTTATATATGAATTAAAAAAAAAATAAAAAGTATTCGTTTAAAAAATTCATTATAGCAATATTATTAATCTAACTAGTTTCGCCATTTTTCTGATGAAAGTGAAAAAAAAGGTACATGAACCACAAACCCGCAAATTTAAACAGAACATCTTTTTCTAAAACCTTAGAATATATTCTTAATGCTGTACTTACAACAGAGAGAAGATCGATTACATAATGCTTATAATCCTTAGAGAATATATGAGCTACACCTCTCACTCCCGCCGTGTCGAGTCATACAAGGCGGGAAGATGTATCTCAACATAAATGAAACGCAACATTTTGCATTCCATAGTCCCGATTATGAATTGGAGAGAATTTTCAGCTTTGAAACAAATATCACATTTTCCGCTCAGAGTTCGTCAAATCAGTACATATAATTGCTAATTGATTAATTAGCTTACTAAAAAAAATTATCGACGCTTATACAAAGGTTTGAGTAATACATGTATTTGAAGTATCTATAATTATAAACATACTGATTAGTTACATATTTAATATGTTTTAAAAAATTTATGTTTGACTGCATCGAAATTTCGTTTGGTATTTTGCAGTAATCACTTTTCTGTTTTGGAGAAGGGCCAGAAATACGAAATTTATGAGTTATACGGCATACATGCTTCAATCCAACAATGATTTCTGGTAAAATAAGTTTTCTGCACAACAGTAAACAAAAATATTTTAAAAATTCTTAAACCCAAACTTTCGTGTATATCTGAGATTATTGCTAGTGTAAGTTCTGAACTGAAGATGTCGCGAAGACTTCCATTGAAATTGACGCACATTTATTATAGGAACTTGACTTGATGAAATGTTTTAAAAATCATAAGAGGTTAGGATCTAATGTAACATAATAACTATTTAAAGTCAGACCGTACGTATCTTTGAGCAAAACGTCATAAAATGTGCTTGTAAAATATATGATAACAATAGGCCTATGGTATATCTCAATAAATGATGACGGATATCTTATGTTTTATTTTGATCAGAACTAAGCGTCGGTAAATAATATAATATGATCTTTCACTTGCACCACAACTATATATGTTATACATAAACAGTATATATGTGGGAACTATATTATTGCGTTGATAACTATTTCGAGTAGCTATTTGGCAACTCTGCTCTCCGGTTAACCTTGACCTATATAGAAGAATCACACAACATAGAGTTTTCTTAAGCCGCGCTCAGGTCGCCTCCGATCCGCCCGATCGTCGTAAGCTTGGTCAGTTCTCAATCGTAAGCGCACTCATGTCGATCCGACTGAATAATCACCGATCAGTGTGTCGGTTACATAAGAACACTCATGTCGCCTACGACTGATCTTAACTCGCGTGAGAAACCGTCGATCATTGTGGCTGATTCGGGCCAAAAAAAATTTTGAATGAAAAAAAATAATTTCGTTTCGGCGGGTTATTTAAAATAAGTTATTTTTGGCCCGAATCAGTCACCATAAAATGACGCTCAATGGCAGAAAACAGGTCACATGATAATTTATCCATCTCTCATTGGTTAGAACATTTTCTATCCTTACGATTGTGCTTACGAGCCTTACGATTGTGCTAAAGATCGATCAGTCGGGTCGTAAGAGCGCTCAGGTCGACATCCGCTCCGACTGACTAATCGTTGACCAACTACCGATTGGAGCTTACGACGATCGGGTCGGATCAGAAGGGCGACCTGAGCGCGGCTTTAGCACTGACGGGTTTTTCAGAAATAATACACTTCATCCGAGGGAGATTCTTTCATTGGAAACTATAACTCATTAGTAATCTTACATTCCGAAGGTACTCTTTCAAAAAACCAGAATATTACTTTTATAAAAATAACAGATTTCCTGTTTGCGGATTTGGATAGCACAACCAACTGTAGTGGCAATTCGATAATAGCATATGCTTTCATACAAAATAAAATCAATTATCCACATTTCCTAAATATGTCATTCAGACGGACAAATGTTTAATATTAGCACGTGTAAAATATTCGAAATTTAATAAAAAAAAACACAAACTCTGTGCTTCTCATCATTAATTGCAATCATCATTAATAATAAGAAAATTGGTGGTTGCATATTTATAAATGTAGGGGGCTATCAAGACTCAGAGGCACCAGATAACGTCTAGTTTCTATAATAGGTACATGCAGGTATTATGATGAATGCAACGTGTTATATACTAACATTGCACTTTTCATGATGTGGCGTTTTCATCATCGCGTTTTTCGTAATCCGAGTAAACGGATTTCCGAGCAACCAGATCCGACGGAGTCTGTACTTCCTTGGATATATTCATCTATAGCACATGTGTTAATGATATTATGTTATTGTTACCGTGGCGTTAATTATTTAATGTATAGAAAGCCTGTTATAATAATGTGACTCCACTACAACTGTTAATATTTAAGTTATACAGAAGATCTAGGTGTGTCATGCGTGTTTTTGACTGAGAAAATAATGACTCATTTCATTTTAGTGGAAGGAACTTTTGCCAACATCTTCGCGGTGCAACAGATATCGCGTAGGGAATATACTTCATAAAACACTTTTTGAACTTTATACATACGAAGATATTTGCGGAATATGCTATAGCTGCGCTCATAACAACTGCTGTACATATTTAACTAAAGTAATATAGTAAAACCTCGCGCCGGATCATTTGGAATAATTACCAAATACTCCCGTGCCACGATAACTAACGGTATACAAGCTGAAAGTGTTGTTTGTTCATCAGTTAACGTTAATGGATCCGAAGTTTCGTGCATCCGTGTATAAAGTGACCAGGTGCAAATGAGAAACTAAAGTTTATTAACGTAAAAATGCCTGTCTTCCTTTAAAAACTGTTGGAATTTAGAAATTCCAAGACCGTAAGTACTACTACCCGTTCAAAATAAGAATGCTAGAATAACTATTGTTTGGTTAAGGAAGAACTAAAGCAGATGTAAATTGCATCTTTGATCTTATAAGCTGATTTTTACCTAAGAGGATACAGTGGAATGATCTATAACGCAGTATTGCCATAGAAACGAACTAGAATTGACATGTCAGTACGAATCGACCGTTTTTATTTCAGAACAAGTTTAGCTAAGAATTTACTCCGAAGCCGTTATACACTAATGAAAATAGCAAAATCAATTAAAGAGTTATTTTAGAATTAAGAAATACTACATTTTTGCGAGCTGGAATATTCAAATAAAACTGGTTCCCATGAGGATAAACATTATTTTGTATACTATTTTAATATCTTAATTGCACACACGTCATCGTGACATGCGATATCATATCCTATCTCTCATCATATACCATAGATTAACACGATATATTCATGAGCTTGTAAACAAATCATCAGGTTTCACTAATAGCATTACAATCTTACATCAAAAAAACAAAGCACTGGGATATGTTGCTATTATATTTAAGTACATTTCAATTTAAACATATTTAAGTACTTCGCGTCACATAACACTAATAATAATCGTGGCAATAACAATGGTGTTTCTGTGAAACCGTTACGCCTCACTGAAACACTAACGATACTCCTAAGCAGTAGATTTGGTTAAAATCATAATTTTATATTGATGAGAAATCTACAGCTATGGGTTGACATATGTGTGCGTCTTAAATAGAAACTTTCATGGGCAAAATTTTGACAGAAGCTGTTCACGCCATATGATGAATATTTTTTCACCCTATTATATTTTTCAATCTCGAATCAATTCTTATGTACATACTAAATCAATGTTAATGCGAAACATACGAAAATCTGCGCACAATCTAACATTTACTTATTTAAAAAGCGAAAAAATTTATCTCCGTCATTTCACCTTGAATAAATTTACATTCTTCAAGCTACACGAATGCAAAGTTCATTATTACTCCACAGGTACATAAAGAAAAGGTAGCAGAACTGATCAGAACTAGACACAAGAACAACAATGTATGAATATTATTATATTTATATGATATGCAAGTATATTAAATCAATTTCCTAAAGCAATAAACAGGTTAAAAAAGTTTCGACTTTGTGTTAAAATCATACAAGATAAAATACTTTGATCCTGTCATAGTCGTTACAAATGTATGCAAACTCGCTAAATTGATCCAGGCGGTCTGGGTGTAACCTACGCTATTATTATTCCAAAGTGTAACAAGTCATGATTGAGTAATATGGTTCTGCATCATATTTTGTATCAAATGAGTCTTACTCATCGTGAGCCATCGTAAATTTAAATAATAGTTTTTACTTACCTTCTGAATTTTTGAGACAGATTGTAAATGATGGGAAACCAGGCTTGCGGGAAGAGAGAACTGAGTAGACACCACACACTAAGTTTTACTTTATCCACGAGCACGGCGCTAAATTTAGTGGACTTTCCGTCAGCATCGTGGTTTATACAGTGCGAGATACAGCCAGAGACCTCAATAGGGGCTGATCGATATAGAGTAAAACGCTTGAGTGATTTTTTATCACAAATTCAGTGATTAAGTACCTCGAAAAATCAGTAAGAAATATTTGCGTGTGCTTAAAAGCTATCTAAGTTATTTACCATTTCAAAAGTTCAAAAATGAGAAAATATTTGTTTGAATGAATTCTTATACGAATATATGTAATTTTTATTAAGCCTTTCTTTCAACTTCAAGGATGATATTCATTAAAACAAAGCGATAGTATCAACAAATCAATAAGTACAGTTCTGTATTAAGTACCTAATATTAGGTAAAAATTTGTATTAATTGGACAAAAGTTGTTGCTTGGCCGCTCCAACTATATATTGGCAGTTTGTTAATGATAGAAAGTAAATCAAGTCCGTTACATAGTGAAAGCCATAAATTAAAACTTCTCAAATTCCTGCTGTTGAATTATAGTAATGAGACGGCGGCATGTTTATGGTTAAGTTCAATATTTAAATGACATTTTTCAAATTTAAAATTTAACCAGATATAAGTAAAGCTTTTCGATGATAGTATGATATTATTTGTGTGATGCAATTTTATCGCGGCTTTATATTCGAGAATTTCCGTAGTTCTCAAAAGAAAAATAAGTTATTTTATCTTAGGTTTACCCTCTTTACAACACCGCACTAAGGCAATAAAACCTGTTTGATACTACATGTTTCAGAGATAGTATGCTGGCTGGAGGTCTATTTATCACGCCGTAACACAACATAGCTATTTTAAAATATTGAAGAAATACGAATTTTTTCACTTTCTTTGAACACTACACAAATACATTGAGATAAGAAGCTTTTTATCTCGGCAGTTTTTGTATAATTGAATTCGAAACAATGTTCTCGTGACGTGTATATACTAACATCGGGACTGATTCTGTCAAGCATTTTTGGTCATGGAATAGTTGTTTTTCATCCTCTTCTAATTAACGTGAGCGTAAAAGATAAAATAACTGTTCTGCCCTTACAATGGGCGACGGTAATAATCACCGGAAAATGGCACCGGAAAAATGGCATCGGAAAGAATGGCACTATGAAAAAATGGCACCAGAAGAAAGGGCACAAACTGCAACATACGAAAAAATGGCACCCATGTATTTTTAGCCATTTTTTCGGTGTCATATTTTCTGGTGCAAAGCTTTCAAGGGCTACGATCCCCTTCTTCAAGTTAGCGTTAAACTATACTATGAATTACATGTCTGTCCTATGAAGTAACCTACACAAGACAATATATTAGTCTTGCGCAAGTTACTTCATCACCATTTAAAGTGTTCAACCCGCCATTCGACAAACGAGTAAAATCTAATCTGGGACGCCAGTTTTTAAAAATAATAGACGCATGTTTTCCGAAAGGACATATACTGAAATCAATATGCAACAGAAACACCATCAAGATTTCTTACAGTTGCATGACTAATGTGAAAAACTAAATCGACTCACATAACAAATCCAGAATCCAGGATTCCAAACCAGGGAAAATAGTAAAACAGTGTAATTGTAGATGTAAAAAACCTGCCCACTCTCGACGGGAAATGTCTGCAAACGGGAGTAATTTACCAAGCCACCGTTGAAACGAACAATTCCAACAAAGAAACATACGTCGGAGTCACTGAAAATAAATTCAAAACAAGATACGCCAACCACCTACAGTCTTAAAAAACGAAAAACTAAAAAATGCAACCGAACTTAGCAAATATATTTGGAGCCTTAAACACCAGAACATCCAATATTTGATTAAATGGAAAATTATAAGTAACGCAAAACCATACTCTTACTCATCAAAGAAATGCAACCTGTGTGTCATGGAAAATATTTTATAATATGCCATGGCAAAATGGCATCACTTAACAAAAGATCAGAACTGGTAAATACATGTAGGCGGCATGCCCGCAAATTATGTGCTAAAATGTCAATACCCGGTAGTGTTTTCTCCTGTCATCATGCGCGCGCAACGATGTAACGATGTAAGCAGTTTTTATTGTTAAATAAATTTCACCTGAAGAGTGGGCTGCACCAGCATCCCACGAAACAGGCTGTCGAATTGTAATGTTGTTAAAGTGTTCCTAGACATTTATTTATTTATATATATAAATATATAGAGGCAAAAACCAATTTTTCTCTGAGAATTTACTAGTCATAATATATCTATAATTCTTATATGTAGTAGTTTGTTGTGTTGTGAGCCCAGAGTTACTTGGGCCGGATTAGCGCGAGCAACCGGTATTGGTTGCCCGCTGGTTTAGCGCAACAATAATAACTCATTGTTGATTACTATACATTCTACAATATAATACTATGAAATTCTCACAGTTGAAGGGGTATCTCGTTAGCTCAATCGGTAGAGTATTCGACATAAAATCGGAAGGTTCCGATCCCGGACGATGCAAAAACCAATTTTTCTGTGAGAATTTACTTGTCATTAAATATCTATAATTCTTATTCGTATATCATGGAGTTGTTTGTTGTGTTGTGAGCCCAGAGTTACTTGGGCCGGACATAGAGGTATTAACATAGGAGAGAGCGCGGCTTTGTTTAAAACTCGCATGAAAAGTTTAATCAGTTGCGCCGCCGCTATATTATCACAGCACGATCTTAATCGTTAAGTCAACAACACGTGTAGTGTTTCGTCACTTGCCAGCGATCGGTCATTTCTGCGTTGCACTCGGTAGCGTCCGGTAAAATTTCGGGTCTGGTAACTATGCATTTTGTCTATAAACAAGATCAGAAGATGGCGTATACCGAACATTTAGATGATTTTAGTGACATTATCCTAAAATGAGACAGTAGAAAGTGATCTTTATTGTAGAGGAAACTCCCGACATGGTTGAATGCGCCGATGAAAACTGCAAAATAGTTTTTTATCATCGGAAAATGAAATTTATCGGTTTATCGTCAAAGAAAGGAAATAGTCGACGTAACAAGATATGATATAATTTTTTTTACATGTTATTTATTTTAAAGATGATTACATAATTACATTATAATTACATCATCGAAAGTCTGCAGCCACGACATTCTACCACGGTAACCATGGTCAGTTCATAATTTCTCAGAAGCGAAACTACACTATCATGGCGTTAGACTAGATTTTAACTTGCTCCCTTGATGAGTTTTCTTATTGGTTTTATCCATGACAAATAAAGTAGAATACGTGTGAATATTATGATCCTTCGAGAAATAATATAATAATATGGCTGAATAACAACCAATGTTTAAATGTTATTGCAAATCATCATCGAAGCTTTGAAACGTATTTTTCAACGGTAATCGGTAAAAATCCCCCCGGTAAATATCCCCTCGTTTAAAATCTCCCCGGTAAAAATCCCAAAGTGTAAAGTAGGTAAAAAGTGTAAAGTAGGTAAAAATCCCCCCATCAATAAAAAATGTAATTTTTTAGAAATATTTTATTTTCAATTCTTACATATTTACAAACCATTAGCCAAGGTGAACATTATGACCGATACCAATTAAAAACTCGGGCAACAAAATTTGTCCATCACGGTAACGTTCACACAAATTCTTCAGTTTTTGTTGCTGATGAAGGTAAATACGTTGTACACGATGTTGAGGTACGGTGCCAATTCTACTTTGAAGGATCTTCGTATTAGCGACGCTATGTTCCATCTGGATGGTTTTTATCGAACGCCAAACAGATTGATGATTATGTCCGACATGATTCCGGTCACGATTATTCAATCCCTCACAAAGGTTGTTGGTCCGCGGGTCATTGTTCAAGGTTGCAGCATTCACATTCCATTTTTCTGGTTGAAAGCGTGGTGCATTGCGACGAATGAAAATACGATTTTCACCCGGGTTTCCCGCTCTCCGCTCACGGTAGATGCCGTTCACATACGTTCCGTCAAAGTAATTCAGAAGTTCATCTATATCAGCAGGGGCGGTGTCTCGAAGA
>JAYJLZ010171297.1:0-11112 GCA_036873915.1 Tubulanus ruber | reverse complement strand
GGTAGCGTCAATTTGCCTTGTGTGCTGCCTGTTCACCTTGGTGAGTTTAATATTAAATATCATATGCGTTACCTAGCATAACATTCCTTCAGACCAGGGAGGTGAAATTTCACCTCCCTGGTCAGACTCAATTTTCAATCGAGAGAAAAACATGATGAAGGTAGTTCTTATATGGCAATTATGCATGGTTAGCCATCAGATGCATAGTTAGAATTTACATTCAAAATTAGATTTAGAACATGTAAGGATTTTTTGTGATTCGGGATTCAAAGATAAATATATTTTGAAGGATTTAATTTTTTTATCGGAGTATTTAAACGTTATGTATTTTGAGCAGAAGAAGAAGATTATTATTATAACATTTCAAGTTTCTGCTACTTCTAACTGATTTCGTTTAACGGGATCGAGTTTTTTAAATTAAATTAGTTTTCGATTATTAATTCCTTTTTAATACGTTTTCTTTTTTATTGCGGCATTGTTTTCAGCTTGGAAGTTAAGGTACAGTAACCGTAACTAGCGTAACTATCGTTAACTAAACTATAAATATTTAATTAATATGATTAATAACTTGTATTTATGATTCTAACTAGAAACTTTAATCGGCCAACATTAAAATCTTAAACTGATTATCTTGTGTTTGATTTAATATCGGCAAATTACCCCGACAAGTCAGTTGAGTTAAAATGGTTTTTCAGTGAAATTTTGTATTCATTCCTGTTTAAATGTTCCTGAGATTCACAGTTTAATATTGTTGTGGCTGCACTCACTCAAGTTTTGCTTACACTATAAAAGGCAATGGGAGTGATTAAATTCTCAGTCACCTACCAATTTGACTTTTATTAATAAACACAAGAAAGTTTTATGTTCCCGGATAAAATGCATTCTGGATACCACTTAAAGTTACATTTTCATAATTTACATAGCACTGTGACTCACTGAGTTCATTGTAAGGATTGTGTGTTTAGCTTGATACGTTTGTAAAAAATATCTTGAAAACCATTTCAACTCATTCTGTATCCTAGGTATCAGAATTTGTCTCTGAAATTGAAATTATAAATTTGTTTTCACTGTTGTGATTTCCTGTTGATTGTTTGGGGCACTGATTGAAACTGTGGATGCAGTCTTTTTCCTCTGTAGCACTGTAACATTCATAACTGTAACACAAACAAACAGGATATATTTCTGAGTTGGCTTTCCTCATTATTCATTATTATTCAAACCTTTTTGACTACATCTGATTTCCTAATTTTGTTAATTCAGATTTCTCAAGAACTAATCTCTAATTGTGTTACACATGCATAGTGTTTGAAGAGGTGCATAAATTATTTCTGATTTATTTAATAATCAAGTTGCTCAGATTTCAAACTGTTGCTGTCCATGAATCGTAAGAGTCGAGATCAATTTGTCGTTTTATTCATTATAATTTTGAGCAAATTTTCATAAATATTTATGATTATAAAATTCAGGTTAATTTGCATAATTTAAAATGAGCATGGGTAAATGACGTATTAATTTACAGAAAATCGTCCACGAAAATGGAGGTTCATTAGCATAATTTGAAATGAGTATTGATTCTCAGACCTCGGTTGTAATGAGGGATGATAAATATAAATCTAATTTCATGAGATACTTATTTACTGATAATTTTAAGGCTTCTGGACAATGAAAAATCATCTGAATTACTTTTGTAATTATCCCAAAACAAATTACTGTCATTAAAAACTGTTAAAGATGACAAAGTTAGCAATCAATGTATTTTTTAAATTCCTTTTTAGTTTTCTTTTCTTCATTAGCTTTCATTTTTGCTTAATCAACATTAAAATAATCCTTAATGTATGAAATCAAATATTTTATTCCATCAAAATATATATTTTTGATGTTTATAAATATTCAAAATAGAAACATTGAATTAATTATTATTTCTGCGGTATTTTTTGTTGCTGTTTTCACTTATTTAATTTTTTTTCACTTTATAGTTGACGTTTATTATCGACTGGAAATCATCGAATCGCTATCCAGCGATCATCCTCTTCTACATTAACTTGTGTTTCTTCCTTGGAAGCGTCGGATGGCTGGTCCAGTTTGTTCCGGGTGCCAGGAAGGATATCGTCTGTCGTAAAGACGGTACCATGAGGACATCCGAGCCACAGATTAAGTAAGTTGATGCAGCAGGCTACATGTGTTTTCATATTTTATATGGATCAGTCATATGCATGTTGCAGGCCCGACAGAAGCTAAAAACGATGGGGGCGGCCCCACTATCACTGGTCACTATGCAACATTAAACAGAAAATAATGTAAAAAACGTCAGTCAGCAAAATATTGGGTGCCTGGGCCGACCCAACCGTCACATCTCCCTTTTGCGATTGAATGATCTCTGGTTCGAATCCTACCTGATTCACTTGATCAGTTGACCCAGTTGTAGAAATCGGTACCTTGTGAGAGTAGAGCATGATGTTCATGCCTAGTGTGTATACTCCCCAGGGAGTCGAATCGGCTCAGGAAGGTATAAGAAAGGCTCAGTGACCAGAGGAAGTTGAATGTGAAGTCGAGTGAGACGTACATGTATCCGACTATAAACCTAAATTTGTTTACTTTTATATAAAAAAAAACTCTTCTGGCATACCCCCTGGGGTACATGGATGTCTTCATCACGGGAGTTAACAACTTTGTCAACTAATCTATGGAATATGTACCGATAGATCTCTCCATGAAATAAGTTTGGGGGGGAAACAAATCTGTAAGGGAAAACAGTAGGGAATTTAATTTTTCTCAACTTTTCTCCCTGCCCTCGTTTAAAAAGAGATTTGTTGTCACTTAAATGTGCTGACTTGAGAGAATGTGCTGGATGTGTACTGAATTTCAGCTCGTATAAGTAAAACACCTCCCATTTATTATTTTCAGTAACGGTGAGAACGTATCGTGTACTGTTGTTTTCTTCATTGTGTATTTCTTCATGCTCTCCGGCATCATGTGGTTCGTAATACTCGCATTTTCCTGGCACTTGACGTTCAAAGCTCTCGGAAGTCCACGTGACGAAATCGAAGGCAAGACGGCGTACTTTCATATCGTTGCTTGGTCGTTGCCCCTAGTGATGACAATAGTCTGTCTCGCAATTACTGAGGTACGTATGAATTACAGTTATGAACAAAGGAACAAATACCATTCAGGGTTCGTAGGTCTTTAAATTTCTTGAAAGTCTTTGAATTTTGCTATATGATGTAAAAGTCTGTGAAAGTCTTTCATTGGTTTTGGAAACAAATTAAAGTCTTTAAATTTCGTAGAAGTTACATGTAAACTTACATGTAACACATTTTCAGTCTTGATGTTGCACTCTTTCCATATCATGAAATGAGGTGGTTTATAACTACATGTGTACATGTACATTAAGACTGTGAATATCTTTGAAAATAATGGGAAAATATTTGAGATGGTCTTTGAGACTACGAACCCTGATCTTGTCAAATAAGAAAAAGCCTGAGCTATTTTTCCACAATTTGGAGACACTAAGATCTGAATTTACAAACTTATTACTACCCAACCATTTACTATATTGCATTATATTATTAAAAACCGTAACTGCTGCTCTTGGTGATTATCGGGTTTCATTCCTTAATCCAGCAAGCTTTAATGTGGCGGTTGGGGTGTCATAACCGACAAAATTGGAGTGGGATTTTACTGTACGTGTATGTGTATCACGAAAAAAATCATTGCCGATACTATCACTACTATTTAATATTGTGCATTTATTTGTTAGGTTGACGGCGATTCTCTAAGCGGTATCTGTTTTGTTGGCTATATAAACCATGGAACGCGAGCGGGACTGGTTCTTGTGCCAGTCGGATTTGCGCTGGCATGTGGCATGTTCTTCATATTGAAAGGTGAAACTCGCTTTTTCCCTCAGCTTGGTTACATTCACTATTAGTATCAATATTCACTATTCCTGCTGACGGAAGGAGACAGTGTTGCCAGTTTTCCGGAAATTTCCGGAAATGCCTATCATTGTTCTCCGGAATTTTCCGGAAATTTTACTGATGTATATCATTGAAATATGAACTCTAATATATGAAATGCTTCACCGGAAACACGGGAGAACCGTTCTAAGGCCTTTAATTTTAAAAAAATTTTCTGGGGGCATCCCCTGGACCCCTCTAGGAGGATTGCGAGATCGTGATGATTTCAGTTCCGGATATTTGATCAAACATAACTGGCAACACTGAGGAGAAGTCGTCTGCTCGAGATGTAATAATAATAATAAGTTTATTTACATTAAACTCATGTATACAATAAATGATACAATAATGATTTACAAAATATATTACTCTAATAGTATTTGAATATACTTACAAATATAAGAATATAATATTAAATATTAAGATTTGTATATATACAGGGTATACTGAGTATAATGATGTCGTCTGCTTGAGATGTCATCTGTACAAGTTCCTGTTTATGTTTTGCCACTGAATATTCAACTATCATGATTTATCTCTTCTAGGTTTACTATCGTTGTTTAAGTTACACATCAACTGCCCTTCGTTCGTCAGTAATGCAGCCACTGCAAAAATCAGATCCACCATTATTCGCATAGGTAGGTTTTTAGTCAACTGGAAGATAACTTATTTAGAATCGTCGGGAGAGCCAATTTATTATGAAAACTGAATCTACAGAGTGAATAACAATTATATTCCTACCGGTCTTACTAGTAGGGAGTTCCCCTTTAGCAACGTTGGTAGAGTCAGCTGAACCAAGTCTTAATCCGGGTCACATGTGTAACAAAGATTATTTCAAAAGGTTATGTATTTCAAAACAGAGGCATTTAAGTAGCATTTTGACATACGAATTTATCTTAACTAGCTATCAGGATGGCCCAGTTTTAATTTAAAACCTGTGAGCCTGCATTAAATTTACCTGAAAGTTTATTCGCCACTAGAATGAACCAGAACTAAAAGAATCAGTTACTTAAATGATTCTGACAATCTTATTAATTTTTTTTGAAGCTTGTGTTGTCCTAGCCATACACTTATCAAGTCAAAATACTAACATTTTGCGATTTTTACTGTTTTCTATAGAGGAGAGGTATTCATTGATACTGACTAAGGAACGGCCACAACAATTAAAAGTTTTATTATTGTTGTTACATGTATTTTAATTGTCGTATTATTATTTACGTAACGTATTTCCAGGTGTGTTTACGCTGTTCGCTCTGGGTTTCATTCTGGTCACATTCTCCGTACACATTTACATATTCATCAACGAACCTATCTGGCAGCAGAGCTTTAAGGATTATGTTATGTGAGTTATGTGATAAATGTCTTATTATTTAGGTATCCCATTTGGTTGATTGGTTTCGCAATATTGTTTGTTTATGTGAATGCATTTTTGATTTCAACCAATCGATGGTTATTATGTAAATTTTGTGATTATGCATATTTCAGTCTAGTCGTTTCTCTTGAAATGATTATTACCCGGTACCTGTCATCAATAATCGGCAATCATTCGCAATATAAATTCCGACTTAATGAAATTTCAAAGATTTTATGATATTAAAAAACACGTTTCTGAAGGAATTTTCTTTTGTAAAGATGCGAGGCTAATTCTACCGTAGCGAGAACCGTGCATAACGTGACAGCGACCTCGTGCTTGATATCCGCTCGACCGAATCTTGCTGCGGTTATGATACACATATTCTCGTACTTCGGCGCTGGAGTTGCGATGAGCTCGTGGGTGTGGAATCAGGCAACGTTAGCCACATGGGGGCGCATTGTCAGGAAGTAAGTACGAGTCTTTCCTTAATCAAATTTTCCCTCTCATATTTGTGTTCATTTCAATTATTGTAGACCAGGGAGATGATATCACCTCCCTGGCTGACCATAATGTGTCTGCAATGACCATCATAAGCATTTCATAAAATCTTTCAGGCTACTCTGCTAATTGTGCACTTTGTATGATTTTCATTAGTTATTTTCACAATTCTGAACAGAATCTATTCTGATCTGAACCAATTTAATCGCAGAAAAGATTCGGACCCAGTTAGTAATGCATGATCAATGTATCGCGGTGTATCATTATTGGGTATTCTTGTGTTTTAGGATCTTCCGGATGCCAGATAATAAACCAGTTAAATTGAAGAAGCACAAGATGATTGCCAAAGCGTTTGCAAAGCGTCATCAGATAAGCGACGGCGGGCGGATGTCGGTTAGTTTTGTCAGTACACACGACGACCCCCTAGGTGAGTTAAGTTCTTCCTAACCCGTACCTGGTTAAAATACTGCTTTGTGTCTTTATAATTGCATTTGTTTACCCTGCAGTACTTCTGTAATATAGATGAACTGCCCCGGTTACAGCAATTCTTGACTGATACATTTCTCTTTTTTCGATCTACAGTATTCATTCTCGTTATAAAGTGATATATGTATTTGTCTTTGAAAGGGATGAAATTTGATTTGAACAGTGCTAGTTCCAGGGAAATGTCGTCAAACTGGATACAGGCATTTCCCAAGTTGATAAATCGTCGCGGAGGGGTATTGCAACCTGGTGGAATGGCCGGGTTAAGACGATTCTCCGATTCAGGTAAATAAAACGAGTAATGTCGTATTTTCAAAAAATATTAATTAATCGAAAGCTTAATTTCTGCTTAAATGAAAAATGATTTATTTTTAAAGACTTCATCGCATTTTACTGTTTGCAGACGTCCAGTCGATAAAGTCATTTCAACAGGCGCTCAATCTCGTACAAGGTGACAAGCCTTCTACCACTCCAACCAATCACAACGACAAGAAAAAATCCAAGAAGAAAGATCACAAAAATCGCATCGCACCTAGCGATATCGATGGCAATAGTTCAAGTTGTTTGTTACACCATACAACGAACGGCGAGATGGTCATGGATCCGAATGTTCTAACGCATGCATTGCGACGCTGCAGTGACACTTCGGTGAGCAGTCAAATATCGTTCGATAGATACGGCTGTTTAGACTCGTCGCTAAACGTGAGCGAGGACATATTATACAGGAAGGAAAGGCGGCGTAGTAGTATTACGTCGTCAAATCAGGGGGTGGCTGATCGTGCTCAGAAAGTGAAACATAATCATGAAATAATTAAGGTTGCCGAGCAACCATTGGCAAGCATCCGACATATCAGACCACTAAAAAAACTAAATTCAGTATCAAAACATAGACAGCGGCCAACCATATCAGCTGGTCGTCCAAGACATCATGTGCTCCCACCTATAAACAAATCTGGTCGATATCCTGTAAACGCTCGGATGTCGCAAATGACTCATCGGCGCACAGACTTCTCCGTATTCATGGCTACGTCTTGTCTGCCCGGGTCTACAGACTGTGCTTCAACCCAAAGCCCACCAGTGACTCGCATCCAGACCGACCAAACTACTCGACCATTGGTTATGAATCGGCCGAACCCAGTTTTGACTGTTGATATAGAACCAGATGACATATCAACCTCTGACGAACTTTGTGTTTAGAAGTGTAAAAACAAGCTCATTTTCTTGTGAGTTGACGGCTTAAAATTTTGGGGAATTTAAAATCAAAACATATAACATTTGCATTTCAGGGTAAACTATATATATATTTTTAAGTACCTTCAAAAGTGACAATATGAAGAATACAATATATATTTTTTTCTTTAACAAAAATGAGTATAAACATAGTCTTTATTGTTCTTAGCATTTTTTCGGGTGCTGTTGACAGCACCTGTAGATCTTATCCAGTCAAATTTATGGTGACACAAAAATAGACAGTGTTTCATCAAATTGAAGTTATTGTTCTGATTTTTTATGATAATTTGATTTGAAACTATCGCCCCGAAGGATACAATCTGTTACGTTCTTAAGTTTATACAGTATTTCTAAAAGATTTGTATGCATTTATGTAGTCGTTCATTTACAAGTCTCGCTATTGCTATCCTCCCTGATGAGCTCTTTAATTAATTTTAATTTTTGCGAATTAAATTTCCAATTTCATGAATTTCCCATAGAAAATTAAATAAAATGAATATGGTGCGGTACATTTGAAAATTATAAATTCCATCTAGTCTGCTAGATCCAGAAAAAATTGTAAATTGCTTGAAATTGTTTGCATGAGTGTGTACATTAATGTGCCACTTTGTCCATCTGTCTTCAGCATAATATGTACCGATGCTGTAATATCGCAATTACACTTATTTTATATTGCAGTAAAGGTAAATTAAAGGTGGTGATTTTAACACTTTTTATATGGTTTATTCTTGTTATGTTTTTTTTTTAGTTTTTTTGTACGCATTTTACTTTTTGAGAAAAACATTGGGGTAATTGTACCCTTCGCAGACCTTGGATCCACTACTTAGGGTTGTCGGTCGTTATGATAACAGTACAGGTCTGGTTTAATATGATAAATCATCTCGGATATTACAGCTGTTCTATTGGTATTTTTTATTGACATCCATAGGATTATTTTATATTGAACAGTTCTACTGCATTTAATTATGTTAATGCTTCCTCTCCACTTCATGTATATCAAGGTCAAAGGTTAATATGGTACTTATTTGGTAACAACACAACTTGTATTGACTCAGAAGTTCTTCTATTTCAAGTGTAAAAGTTTAAATCAGGGGATTAGGAGCCAGGGGAAAGTTGTGGTATTTGCCTCTCCCCCCAACTTTTCTGCCAAGTGCCCTTTTAAGACAAATTCCCTTTTCTGTTAGTTGGCTTTCACAGTTTTGTATTACACTAATTTTGTATCAATATATCCCTTCATGATTGTGAAATGGGTGCCCTTTTTCCCTCGGATGCCCCCCTAACATGAAAACCCATCATACGCCCATTTAATATATTAAGTCAGTTTTTTAGAAGCTGAATGGAATCATTTCTGTGCATTTATTTCTTCCAAAAGTATTTATATACGACTGGAATCGTCTGTCGCGTTCATTGTCTTAGGAGGTGCCGCCACCGTCCAACGAAACTGCGAACTAAAAGTTAATAATGAACTTGCAAATCGTTAGAAGGTGCTGCCATCTTCCAATGTTGATGCAGTCTAACTGTACATGTACTTGTGCTCACTTGTGGTAAACACGGTCCACACTGATGTTTAAATTTCATTTTTAAAGAATTATTAAATTGATATGATCTTCGAAGATACTTCAAACATCTTCACACAATAATTGTCGCAATACTTCGGCGTGTACAATTTGGTTGCGTCTATCATCGAAGGATATGTGATTGATTATTCTAAACTTATAATTAATTATCATATTTTGAGACCCTAATGATTGTTAAACTGATCAAGCGCTGATCGGCCTCTTAATAAATCAATATTAAACACGTATTCCTGCTGTTTTGAAGAATTTTTGATATTTTGTTGGCGAATTTTTCGGATTTTATTGTTCATTTACAAAGTAGGTTAGAATCGAAGTTTAGTAGTACTTTTCAATAAATACAATTTTAAAAAAGTAAGTAGCAAGTTTCCGTTTCATCTTTTATTTTGGTTCTGGAGCCAGGTTTAAAATTCTAAATGATAAACGAATTTCGCACAGATGAATTACTGGTAACTTAAATAAATTTTTATAATCAGATTTATGTAGCAAGTATACACTATAGACTTTTTGTTGTAAAATTGCAAAGTTAGACATCTTTCCAATTTTACAATTTTAAAAATAGAACATGTTCTATTGACTTTTCAGTTAACACTGAATTTTTTCTGAAGTGAAATTGACGACTTCATGTTGGACAGCCAATTTCACTTAAAAATCGACAGTGTAGATTGCGCATTATAGTAATGCCCCGGACAGACAAGACGATTTCACTGACTACCGATGATCGTCAGTGAAATCGTCAGGTGTGTCCGCTCCAACGACGGCGATCGATGATCGGTCGTCAGTGAAATCAGGGAGGTGATAGGGTCCCTATCACCTCCCTGGTGAAATCTTCTAGTCTGTCCGGGGCATAAGGCCTACCATCAATCGTAATTAATTTGTAAAATCAAAAACATCATTTTGTACTTATATGAACAGAAAACAACTATAGGAAAAACTCGGATGGCAGATAACAAACCCGATCAAAGGATATCGAATTATTGATTAGTTTGTTGTTACATGTATTTTATGTTGTACCGTTTAAAATAATCAAAAAAGACCACTTAGAGTAAATCAATTTCATAAGTTGTTGATAAAAAAGTAGGCGAAATAATTGAACTACATTGATCTTTTCCAGACTAATAAGTATGTATAACTAAAGATCTCCATTTAAGTTTCTTCTCGTTGGTGTTGAGGCTTTATCAAATGACATTTTTTTAAATTGTGTGGAAAATCCATTATATTTTATAGATTTTTATCTTGGGCAATTTTTATCTACATTCCCTCCAAGATGCGAGTCACTACGTTGTATAGTTGTTCATGCACTCGCGGTCTCTCCCACCAGTCTCTCCCACCTCCCTGATCTCACTTTGGCCGGGTAAAAGTACCGCGGTGTTGTGTGTGAAGACCCCCGAAACTACCGCCATTCTACCGTAGTTTAGTGATTCTATCGCGTAACTCCCTGCTTATATATACCAGGGAGCTTCTTATATATCCCAGGGAGGTGATATGGACCTGATTCTGACTCCCTGTAAATTGTAAAGCCTAAAATGAATTAGTCCGAAATATACGATGTTAGCCAACATGTGCGACGTGCTTTCGGTTTATCTGTGCCTTATCAGAATATTACAGTATACAACTTCATATGACTTTGATAAATTCTGATTGCGCTGACAAGTTTGTATGATTAATGAATGTGAACGAATTCGGTAGTAATTTATGCTTCCAAAGTTTTTGTTATTTTGAGATATTTTTCTATCGGTTTATGAATGGAAGGAGCCATTTTGATGATCTGATTGTTGACATGGAGACGATATATCAAAAACAATTTGGATTCATAACGCGATGGACAAACAACAAGGGCAGCCCTTGAACAATACTATATTGTAATGAGAAGAATAATCTGCGAAAATTTGAAATCAAATATTATTCATAAATAGACTAGCGTATTCAGACCGCATCGGCGAGAACCACATTTCTCAGTACACTGGCCTTCGCTTAATCTATAGTTGTATCATAAAGGTCTGTTTTATCTCAATATATA
>JAYJLZ010171186.1:0-11112 GCA_036873915.1 Tubulanus ruber | reverse complement strand
TTTCTGTGTTTCAAAATGACAGTTTGTGTTTTGCATTTTTAGAGTGAGAAAATAAATGAAAAAATCCCTCACCAAAACTAGTGATCTAATTTCATAGATTGGCCTAACACAAGTCACAAGTGGAATTATGTTCATGTAAATTTCTTTTGTCGATTGCGTTTTTTGAAATTACTTTATATCTATTTGTTCCTCGTTGCACCATAACAAATATAAAGGAGCAAACAACTTCAACTATTATGTTTAGAGTTTAGTAATTTCAAGACAGAACTCAAAATCCTCTGCCGCAACATTTTTTGTTCACAGTCTGTATTCAATGCATGAACACATATTCACTACTAGTAAAAAAAAACATTTTAATTGTATTATTAATAACCAGTACCGGTTATCATTAATCATAAAATAATAATTGAGATAAAAATTGAGAATCTCTTCAGAAAATTCATCAAAATCTTTACTTTTTAGTTAATAATTAAAGTATCATGTTGTTGTTGTTTTTTCAGCTGGTTGAAAA
The DNA here is from genome assembly GCA_036873915.1 of Tubulanus ruber. Lineage (NCBI taxonomy): Eukaryota > Metazoa > Nemertea > Palaeonemertea > Tubulaniformes > Tubulanidae > Tubulanus > Tubulanus ruber. The sequence goes on along the minus strand of JAYJLZ010171186.1, from coordinate 10,601 downwards.
GTTTTTGACTGAAAACCTCAGTATTACTAGTAAAGGTCCACATGCTTTACAGAGTCAGATGTATGTAGGTGAGTGACATTCTTAATTAATTAATATAATTAAGTAGTATATAGTTAATTAGTGGTACATTTTAATTATTGACATTTACAATGATTTAATTATTTCTAAATCTGTTTCTCACAGTATCATCAGCGTTTTTGTTTTATTTTTATGTTTAATTTAACTTTGATTTATATTTTAGCTTGTTTTTGGGGCTTCAAGGACATTGTTAAGGCTCTAATTGACCAAGGAGTTCGTAAGTACATGTATATTATATCATAATTTTATTAAAACGCATCGATCCCTACAAGTTTTCTCACCATCTTCAGAATATTTTGGTCTTCCATTCTAAACTGACATAGAAAACTGTTTTGTGGATTTAAATATATAAGATTTATTTAACCCTTTGAGATCAATATGATATTTTGATTATTTGTTTGTTATGACTCAGACCGATGCTATATTATAGAGTTAGACAATCAGAACAAGGGAACTGGGTGGACACCATTGCATGCCGCTGCCTTTCAAGAACACGGCCCTGTACGTTACAATACTTGTATAGATTTCTTGAATAAAAATTTCTCATGTTCTGCCGAGATGCCTTAGATGTTCCCAGTAGTGCTGTTCTTGGTAAAATTGAATCATATCCAATGTTTGTCATATCTCCCCTTACTTGGAATCTGATGTTGGTTTTCTTATGAAATCATCGATTAACACTAATTTCGTAATGATGTCCCGGAGTATCTTAATTATAAAATTTTTGGTGATTATATTTAATTTTTGCTGTGTCATTCAGATTGTGATGTTACTACTGCAGAACGGGGCCGATCCTGAAATACCAGATGATGATGGCAGGCAAGTATTATCATAAAACTCTTAACCGACCCGACCAGGCATTTTGTTGACAGAATTTTAAAAAAACCTCAATCCACAAGCTGTTAACTTTAATTTCTCCCGATTGGGATATTATTTTTTGCTGAAACTTGCAGTTGCCTTACATTTGTAGAACAGCAAAAGACTTTGCTTCAGCGTCGGAGAAAATATGGATGCATTTTGCAGCCCTTCGTTTAAAGAGAACACCGAAAGTTAAATTATTACAGATGGGGGTGTTAAAAAAGGTAAGTGCATCCTCAAGTTTCCGATGTATTTAAGGGTCGTACAGGTACTGGACTTCATAATAATAATCTGTTCCAAAAATATATTTTGGAACAGTTACAAAGCACTTCGGAAGACTTCAGATGTCAGAAGGTGCTCAACAATTTTATCGTGACTTCATTTTCAAATTAATAACCCTCTTCTTTTCTGGGATAATTTGTATAAAATCAATTTTATTTTTCATGTGAATTGTAGTAAATGATTATAAGGGGAAAGCAGCAATATGTATTTGGTTAAAACATGATGTTTCAATGTTGTCAATAATCGTAAAGCCAGTATTTTAAATTCCTGTCTGATCTTCAGATACAGTCCGTTTTAACCATGTTTAAACAACGAGCTTATCGTTGTCGAAAATTTGTTTGCAAGAATTCCTGTCAAATCGCTTTCACAGAAAATCATTTAAATACTTTTTATCTTCAGATTTCGTTAGATCCATCACGACCGAACTCCAGAACTCAGTCGACCAGCCAGTCCACAGGATATAGACTGGTAAATATAACCTCTAGTTTTATCCTTAGTTATTAGTAGGCTGGTTTTTAATGTGCTCATTCATGAAATCTTATAAATTTCTGATTTATAAACTTGATGTTTTTATTTGCAGGCGTTTGAAAGCCGTCCGGATTACTCGTTTAACGAAGATCCAGTTAGTCAGACGGCCGCGGTTAACGGAGATGTGCTAGCAGACGATGTTTCAACCAGTTCCAACCAGCGACAACAGCCTCAGTTCTCATTGTGGAAGTGATCTGTATCCTTCGTATGAATGTTCCGTGTCGGGCTCTGGATCAGATCAGAGATCAGATGGAGTATTGATATCTCAGAATTTTGCTGAATATATGTTTCCTCTGGATGTTGCCATTTCTGAATGGATGCTGCCCTGGCCTGGGTGCGGTTTAGATGAAGCAGCATTAATGGCTAAATGATGTATATTAGCTACCCCGGTGGTGTCCTTGTACACTGAGACTTACGCAAGTCCCCCTTCCTCAACTCTTGTCGAATAAAGCGTAAAGGGGCAGGAATTGGTTGTGCTTGTAGTACGTGGAGGCGGAGATAGGTGGTGCTAGTAGTACGTGGAGGCAGAGATACATTGTGCTTGTAGTACGTGGAGGCAGGGATAGGTGGTGCTAGTTGTACGCGGAACTTGTAATAATTTGTTGTTATTTGTTATGTTTGTTGAGTTGTTGTAGAAAATATATGAAATGAAAGAGAGTTTATCTTTTGGTTAGTTCTATCGAAGTCGAAACAGTGATACTTCTACCTCTCGTCTCGGGGGTGGAGGGGTCGGCAGTCACCAAGGAAGTGCCAGGCAACGGCCACTTGGCTAAGATCCATGTAAAATATGTCATTACAGAACCAAAAATGATGTAGAAAAGCAGACGTTTTATTTAGGGTACGATGCATAAACCTCCCACCCCTCAATGGTCATCTATATAATTACAAATAGCTTCACACAACTCCCCTGAACTAGAACGGATATTTTCAACGCATTTTTAACCAGGCAGAAACTACGAACAACCATTGTCTTGTCTCGTTATACGGCCTACCGATGATCTAAAAACGATCGCGCCAGGACTCGAACCTGGAATCTCCTGATCCGTAGTCAGGCGCCTTATCCATTGGGCCACGCGACCTATTCTTCTAGTAATCTACGGCGTAAGTACTTCATAACTTTTACTTTTACAATTTTAAATTGATAATTAATGAAATATGTAATAATAAACGGGTTACGTGGACAATACCCTCGCCCCGACCCTCGCGAACATAAGCTTCCAGTAATACAGTCAAGTTTGTGTTTTACAAATAGGGATTTTAAAATGTCACGATTAATTAAAACATTAATTAAAGATGTATAATGGCCCAGCTGTTACCGACAAGAAAACCGTGCGCGCCTTGTGTACTCTCATGTCGGTTTATTTCGTAAACTATGATATAAATTCTCTTGAATGTGTTGCCAGATGTCGTTAAAGGAAAAGTAACTCTTGTATACGAGTTATATATTTATGTATAATGTGATAGGAATTTTGAAGTCTACAAAGACAGGGTAATAATCACACGTATATATCACTGAAATATATGACATATCAGGGAGGTGGGAGCTGGACTTATTAAATAGCAACTCTATTTTGCAATTTTTATTATTTTTACCGGCATTGTGCTTATATTGACCGGCCCTAATCACCCTATGGTCTAACCGGTCTAACCTAGGAGTATTTAATCTAGTTTGTACCTCCATGGTTAGATTAAATACTCCTAGGTCTAACTGGTCGGACCATTCAATGTTTATTTAACAGCTTTCCGAGTTACTTAGTATTGTTGTTTTTGCGCGGTACGTTCGTAAATATTATGTAATCGTCAAGATGCACCGATGTAATAGCTTTAGCCTGGCAGAGAGGTGGGAGAGACTCTCTCCCACCTCTCTGAGCCTGGTAACCACGGGCCCGGTCGCGCAGGTCATCGTAAAACAATAGGAGACAACGTTTGTACAATTAGAACGCTGGCAAGGTATAGTCGGTCCGCCCGTTGGTCTAGCAAGCAGGTGGCCGAAATTTGAAAAAGTTTTGGTCACTTTGCTCGCAATATTTTAAGAAAAAAAACACAGTACGCTCAATTGTGTAACACAATTGATCTGAAGGACAAACTCTAATCTGCTCTAACACTAGTATTTTAAAAATGTTTTATTAAGTTCAAAGACATGAGGTTATTAACCACAGTTGCCAGTTCACAAATTTTTCACAATTTAAAATTGTGCTTGTTTGGTTGTGGGCTTGTGGAAAATTTCCTTATATTTTGCCTTTTTGTCATTAATTTTTTATGTTGGTCATGAGGGATTGGACAATAATGCGGGTACTAGAGATTTGCGGTATTTCAATTAACGGTATGAATTCGGTGAACCATGAATTCTTGGTGCAGCGTTTGAAATTGTAAAGGTTGAATAGATTGACTAGATTCTGTTCATTTGAAGGTTTGCTGCGGCCGGCTACGGATCGTATTAAAAGTTTCGCCAGGGAAGGTAGGTAGATGTTCAATTTTCTGCCTACAATTATAAAATTATTAACTTGATTATGAAACAAGTATAGAATTACTATCAATCTTTATATTGAAATATGATGGATAATAGAAATAGGACATTAATAATGTCCATGCAAGGTAAAAATGTCGCAAGATATAAATTTATTGTTTTTATGAATTTATTAAAAATACTGAACCCAACAAATATCAAAATGTAATAGAAGATATAATACAGTCAATCGCTTTCACTTGGATAACGTAAAACGTCCACAACGGTCACTCTTATTTTAGCACATTCCTGAATGTCTAAACCTTCCCCCAGAGTCTTTAATGTTCGAATAGCTGGGCCCGGTTCTACACTCGCGACTGTGGAACCGGGCCCTTATGATTAAGTCCTCGACCAAGACGATGTTGGTATTAGGATCTGGCCGTAGTTGGCGTTCTTAACACTTTGTTAAAATAGTCTGAAACAGTTCTTCGTAAGTTGCTAATCCTATTCTATATGATTTTGGTTGATATGAAACCGTTCCATTTTTAATAACGGTACTTTCCATATTGAAGGGTGTTTGTGTCTAACTATGTTCTTGAATCGATTATTCCAACCCTCGGATGTATATTTGTTCATATTTTTTGTCTTCGGATCGCCGTTTATATATTAGAGTATAGCATCACAAACCATTCCATTACTCTGGTGGAAATCGTGGTGCTATTCTTCTTATGTAACCATGCGCGGGTCAGTAGGTTTTTGTTGGTTTCAAAAGTTGAAAAATGAAACATTGTGATGACCTTTAATTTGGAAAATAAAAAAATATAATGAGACATAGAAATTGACTATATAGTATAAAACCAAAGTTCTAAAAGTTTAAAAGTGAGCCATCATGGTGTTTGATAATTAAGCATACCGGGGTACTATTATTTTGACCATAGCAACTGTGTTTGCATTACTAAGTAATTACGATGCGAGTAGTTTTAGACAGTAATTATAGATGAGAGTATATAGTTTTAGACCAACATCTGCTCGTGATCGGAGAGTAGCAATAGCTTGTTAATCGCCGATTAACTATTTCACACCCAACAACCCTTGCTCATTGTCGGCCGGAAACGCAATTAAGAGATTATTTTAATCCCTCGATGTTATTTTAAATCGTGTGACGAGTAAGTCGACGAATCAGGAAGCAAGGTTCTTAGCAGGCGTTGCATGGTGGTCGAGTTATAGTGTCTGAAAGCGAATTTTGGGCACACTTGATTTGCAACAAGCACGGAATATACACCAGCACCTGTTAAAGACACTATAGAACTGATACCTTGTCTTCTTCGATTTATTATTTTAGGTAAGTTTAACGTTTAGATTTCCACTACTGTTATAGTAGCCTATAAGGCACATTCTAAGGAAGGTTTTATACAAGATCTCTTCTTTTTTAAATAGTTAATATAAGCATCTCATTACATTTCCATAGTGGAATTATTTTAGTAAAATAATTTTATATAAATTCATTACTTTTCAAAATTCATCGTTCAAAGTTGATCATTATACTTTAGTCTATTTTGTATTGGGACGCGCACTATTGTACGATGTAATGACTGACATACTGGTGCATGACTGACATACTGACATACTGACAGTAATCTCGGTATAAAGGATGAACGTACGGACATCCATAAATAACGGTTGATAAGTACCGTATCTTAACAATCTCGTTTTCGAACCCTATAAAATGTATGCTCGCTTGTTTCATCTCGTTAAACTTATTATTGACTTTGAATATTTTTGTATATGCATATAACTAACATTAACATTACTATTCATCAGTACTTAACTAACATTAACATTACTATTCAGCAGTACTTACTAACCTTACTATTCAACATTACTATTCATCAGTACTTAACTAACTATTCAGCAGTACTTAACTAACAATACTATTCAGCAGTACTTAACTAATATTACTAATCAACAGTACTTAACTAACATTACTATTCAGCAGTACTTAACTAGCAGTAATACTCAGCAGTACTATAAAGCAGGAGTAAATTTCTACTACAAATATTTTGAAACATTATAAATCTAGAAAAATAATAAAGAGACATATGAAAATACAGGTAAAATATAACTGAATATGCTACTCCTAATACTGATAGATATTTACACAATTCAGCAGTACTACAAATATTAAGAAACGTTAATGTGAATATACATGTATGTAGAAAAATAATAGATTTGTAATAGAATGAGTGTCCCATCATGACAGTATGGTCATAAGAACCACACTATCGCCCATTTCCCTGCCACTTTTTTATTACTCTATAGCAGCCTTACTGTTAACTCGATCAGGAGCATATTTTAACCAGTAGTTAATGTTGCCATAAATCTTTTTGATGGTAACTGGCGTCATCGATAGCGATTTAAGAACAGCATCTATAAGGAAAATATGTATTATGTGATTAGGGCAACGATATGCTTAGGTTACTTATGCAAGCTATTTCTGCAGAGATGAAGCCACTAAAAATATTTAACTCAAACTCACCCCTGTCACTGACAACATTAGACAGCTGTAATGTCTTGAAAGAGTCTTTGTCTCCTTTGCCACACCAGTTGAAGGACGTCGCGAGTTTATTGGTGAGCAACTGAGCCACTATATTCCTAACAGACTCGCATGTATTTGTTGCGGCATCCACACTCAAATGAGAAACCTAAAAAAATGTTATATTCTACAAGTTCTATGAATTTGTAAACAGGAAAGTACAGTCGACTCGGCCTAACTCGGTTGATTTGGGACTGTTATATTTTAACTTAGTTGACCAGTAGAGTGGGGAACAGACTTTCTTTTTTTAACGCAAGCAGTTTTTTTTAGCTAGACGAGTGAGTCTAGTGTATATGCTCAAATAATCTATGCTCAAATAATCTTTGGGGACTGTCGCCCTGATACCCAAGTTTAACGATTAGATTTCCACTAATGTTATAGTAGCCTATAAGGCCTATTCTAAGGAAGGTTTTATACAAGATCTCTTCTTTTTTAAATAGTTAAGCATCTCATTACATTTCCATAGTGGTATTATTTTAGTAAAATAATTTTATATAAATTCATTACTTTTCAAAATTCATCGTTCAAAGTTGATCATTATACTTTAGTCTATTTTGTATTGGGACGCGCACTATTGTACGATGTAATGACTGACATACTGACATGGCATGACTGACATACTGACATACTGACATACTGACATACTGACATACTGACATACTGACAGTAATCTCGGTATAAAGGATGACCGTACGGACATCCATAAATAACGGTTGATAAGTATCTTAACAATCTGTTTTTCGAACCCTATAAAATTTATGCCCGCTTGTTTCATTTCGTAAACAATTATTATTGACTCTGAATATTTTTGTATCATGCATATTTAGTATATAAAGATGATTAAATATTATACACATAAAATACTACATAAATGAAACACTGTTTTTTGAAACCGGCATAATTAAAGTTATATAGCTATCTAATTTAATTAGGGCACACTATGTCTCTTTCGTTTGTCGCCAGGTCTTCTCGGAGGCTATTTCTGTTAGATCGATATTCCGCAACGATTTAGTCGTTGAGTAAAATGATCTATGTATTCCTGGGTGTGATCGCCGTTTTAATGTCTTATTTGTGTTAAAACATGTTGTAAGCGTGGAATATGGCTAATTCCTGTTCGTCAAGACGTTGGATTTCTTTCAGGACGATTTCGGCTGGAACCCTGTATTTATTATTATCAGAAGTATTGCATCCAATGAGTAGTAATTTTTGTTTGACAAAATGGTCCATCAACTTAAAGGCTTGTTCGCTGATGGTTGCACTTATACGGATTGGTTCAAGATTTTCTAACATTTCATCTACTTTTTGTAGGAAAGAATAATTTAAATGCCCGAACGTCTATATCACAATTGTGTATAAGGTCTCATTATATCTTAAACCCATGAATATCTCTAGTGAAATCTTCTACGTCATAGCGTTGTGTAGCAACTCGAACTTTTGCTAACTCGGGGGAATAGCTCAGTACTAAAATATAATCGAAGAAGACAAGGTATCAGTTTCAGTTTCTTAGCAGGTGTTGTTATTTATTCCGGTCTTGTCGTAAATCAAATGTCAATATGTATAAATCAAATAATAATGCATATGTAATAAGTATAAATATGTACAAGTATAAGTAACTATTAATTAATATAAGTAGGTACGCTTTTAATATAAAAATACTAGTAAGTACACAAAAACAATACACACGTACGGCGCCATGAGCCGTCCTAGACTCCGAACAAATATTAAGTTCGGAGAGCAAGGATCATGTGCATGCTTCTATTTTAAATCACAAATATCTAAATTACTAATTGTTATAGCTGTACTGTTCTTCGGCGTTAGGCTATATCTGCTTTACCCGCCTTGCTTTACCCGCCTTGCTTTACCCGCCTTGCTTTACCCGCCTTGCTTTACCCGCCTTGCTTTACCAGCCTTGCTTTACCAGCTTTATTATACAATAAGGCTCTCATTGTCTTTACCAAATCAACAAAACTGGTGTTTAATGCATGTGACGTGTGAGTTTATTGTGTTTATAAGCCAAGTGCAGGGCATACTCATCCGGCAATGCTAAGTTAAAAACCCTGCAAACTTGTAAAATATGTTTATCTTTAATTGCCTGTTCTATATCTGAAAGTTGACATACTGAGGAATATAGAATCACGACAACCACATTGAATTGACCATTATCTATGACAGATTACAACTTACAAAATGTTTACAACTTCATTCAATAGCGGATTCAAGCTTTCTACGGATGCGGCTATGCGCATGGTAGTTCTGACTGAACTTTTGCCAACTGCAAATTTTTGTCATACATGTTCTGAAAATATACATATATAACCTTGGAATAATAAGACTATTCCAAGATATAGCACACTGTAGTAGTTGTTAGATTTACGCGTAGAATATTGTCCAATTTTATTGCCATATTATCTTCACCAGATAAATGAATAGCAATACATGTATAAAATAAGTAATGCACACTCCAATGTACATTTCCAAATTTTCGCCTGTTACATATAAGTGTACTTTATATGAAATTCCACATTCATAAAGTAAAACTCACCTTCAATAGCCTTAGTGACAGTTTGATCCAACACTGGTTTGGTGTTGGATAAAAAGCCTTTTAAAACATAAGTTTGCAGTTGACTTACACCAAATACTGCCACCATGAGGTCGACAGTATAAAGACTGTAGTTTTTATGATTAAACTTCTCCTCTGTGCAGCATCAATATACTTGAATATCTGGAAATAAAATGTTTCACTTTATCACTTGAAATACTTTGCAAAAAAACAAGAGTGGTTCATTCGTTTTGGTCAGTCCAATGTTAGGCAATGGATGCATCATATTAGCTAATAATTGGATGCATTTTCAAATCGCTGTCAAATCATTCTGGGCAGTATCAAAGAGTGAGTGTGCAGTCGCTAGCAATGAATAGTGTTGCCTTATTTCCTGCCTGACTCATTATTATAATAATGCCAGCCATTTTTTAAATTTATTTGCAAAGTGTGCAAATATGAAACTTATATAACAACCCACTACGCGTGGTCTTGGGAACTAGCTTTGGTACCGGGGACTAAAATTAAGACACAAAGAGAACACGGATTAAGACGAGGCAGTGAAGACTGTATTCATGGAATATTACGAGCAAAGTGACCGAAACTTATTCGAATTTCGGCCACCTGCTTGCTAGACTGACTACCTTGTCAGCGTTCTGATTGGATAAACGTTTGCCTCATATTGTTTTGCAATGACGAGCGCGACTAGGTTTGGTTACCAGGTTAAAGTTATTTCGCATAGTTTAATTTTACGCGTTAATTTTATGAGCTATTTTGTTGATTACATAATATATGCGAACGCATCGCACAAAAACAACAAGACCGAGTAACATGGAAAGCTGTTACATAAACATTGAATGGTCAGACCCGTTAGACCACAAAATGTAGGCTAATAGATTTCAAAAATGAGAACAAGCTTTCAAGAGCTCTACGACCCCCTCTTTCAAGTTAGCGTTTAACTACGATGAGTTACATGTCTGTCCTATGAGGTATCCTACACAAGACTAATATGTAGAGAACAAACAGCGTGCAACAAAAATAATTAAAACCCTATATAGCTGCTATGAGCTTGACAACGATAACCGTGTACAAATTCCTTATTTAAAATGCATTTAAAATAGCGTAGTTTATACTTAATAATATTATAATATATATACATAAATAATAGCATAATATGTTTCATAAAATAGTTATTAGTAAAAAATTTATATAAAATAAAGTCGGACACAACTTAAATCGCATTATCCGGATTTTAATACAACGTTTCGAGGGGATACCCCTCT
>JAYJLZ010171075.1:0-11114 GCA_036873915.1 Tubulanus ruber | reverse complement strand
TGGAGGAACTTGTGGTATTCCATTGTTTAGACGACCAGTGGTGGTTTTATTTAGTTCCTTGGTTACACCTTAAAAAATTTTTTTTATAGCTTAATAATGCCCTTGCATATGTCAACTGTACAAGTCATATATGTCAATCAAAAAACTTTCAAATATCCGATCATTATTATCATGTTTATACTTCTTATTCAGTCAAGTATATATACTATAAGATATCAGTCCTATAAATGCTCTCACTAAATAATATTTAACATTGTCCAAGTAAAACCTAAAGTTTTTGTATCGTATGTACTTATTGAAAATCATATCATCTCTAGAAACTTTATTCCGGCAAAGTTCGGTACGTATATAATATTATTTTTAATTATTTATAAGAATTTAATAGTTTAATTAAATTGTGTGTAAACGTAAAAAATACAAGTGTTACAACTTAGCCAAGCGTTTTTGATTTTTTGGAGACGAGCCTTTCATAATGGACTGTTATATCGACTGTATTTACCATCACTGTTGCCACGTTCCAATCTTGGCTGTAAATCCTGTCGTTCCTTATTCGTTAATGGAAACCTCTGCAACAATGAATGTATTTGATGTCGAGAGTTTCGTGCAAGTTGAAAAGTAGCCGAGGCCTGAATCAACTGACTCCCATCTTTCTTGAAAACAGTGAGACAACGGTTACTACCAGTCCTTAAAACAAATGTCACAGCTAAAATTAGGCTAGAGAACATAAATAAACAAGGGTACCGTGGGTACCTAGCCCACTTAAATGTGTGTAACATAATGTACACTGTATTATGAATAATGGTTAAATTTTGATTATATGCAGGTTGCTGATTGGAAGTCGACTTCCAGGCTCTCTCAAACATTTTTTTCTCCTATGAAAATTTAATGATTTTTTTTTTTTGAGAATTATATACTGTACGTAATTTGGACAAAGTATACTGACTAATTTACTCACTCACTCACAAGTACTCAAAACATACTAATTATGTCTTTGATCTTTAACTTAAAATACCGTAAGTAATTTACTTCGAAATATTTGCAGGAGTAATCTAGGCAATTTTGCCAGAGGTATTTTTGCCAGACCTAAAACGGTAATTTAGTTAGTGTCTCTATACAGATCAAAGCAACTTAGATTTGTAAATGATCCGTTGAGAACAAGTTGAGATCTGTTTAGGACAGTTTACAAAGATCAAAGCAAAAAATAAAAAAAATTCGATAAAAATTACCTATGGCAAAATCACCGTTTTAGGTCAAATTACCCTTGCAGGAGATACCGTGACGAAAACGTTGCTACTGCAGACTTTCTGAGTAGCATGGACACAACATTCACTTCTAGGAATGGGGACTAAAAATTTTGTCCGCGCACCCTATTTTCAACATTTTTTTCCTATGTTATGCCACCAGTGATATATTTTAGTTAGTAGTTGAAAATATAACTAATGCACAGTATGATATGTTAATAACTGGGATTTTTATGTCTGAACATACGAATATTATTTAATGATATTTATAAAACCTGCGTTATTACGATTGTAAGAAGACTTGTAGCTCTTCCAGCAATACCAGCGACAGCTGAAGACATGTCAGGAGCAATTCTGGACAGTACATACAGTGTAATGGCGAATGGTAGTCAGTTTTTTCGAGGTGTTGCAGATGCAGGTGACGATGGGATATCATTTGTCTTTGCAGATCGAGATGAAGCAGTGTTCATGGATACAACATTTAAATCTGTGCCACAGATCTTCTTCCAGTTATTCACAGTGTTTTTTAGTGTTTCTGGATATGTGTTTCCTGAGTGTTTGCGCTCATGACGCGTAAAACGGAAACCCTGTACTCAAGAGTTTTTGAAAAGTTGAGATATTTCAACAATGCTATGGCTGATTTTGAGCAGGCCTCAGCAAATGCCCTGATTAATTCATATCCACTTCGCTGTTGGTTTCATTTTTCTCAGGCTCTACTGAGAACAGTTCAAGCTATGGGGTTATTCGAACCATACCGCGATGTTAACAGCGCTGTACGTGAAACTGTGCAGAAAGCCACGTGCTTGCCGTTGCTGCCTGCTAATTTTATCGAAGAAGGTTTCCAGATAATGAGACGAGGTAATCATGATCCTCGACTAACCCGGTTCCTGGTTTAGATACGTCGGTATTGGATAAATCAGATTGGTGTTCAACGATTATCTGTCCATGGATGTCCAGAGCGAACTAATAATGGCGTGGAAAGCTTTGCTGTGCTGAAAAAGAGATTTGGAATTCATCCAAATAATTCGTGTTTCTGGGCCATTTGAAACGATTGACACAAGATGTTGAGATGGACACTACTCGATTACAGCGCGGGCTACAACTTTGGAGACGAAATAAACGTACTATAAAGTGTTGAATGATCAAAGAATCCGAACGTGTGTGCAGCGGTTTGATGACAATGAGTACGGTGTACTAGAGTTTTTAAATGCAGCAAGGCATTTAATTGAAATGCAGCAAGGCATTTAATTGGAAACAACGTTGAGCATTTCCCCTTCCTCGTCCTGAAGATGAAGAGAATGTCGATGATAATGATGAAAGAGATGAAAGGAACGTGCATGTCCTAACTGCCGTGGTCGAATAAACATGGTTATTGACATTCTTGCCTAATGTGCTCACCGATATAACATAATGTGCTCACCGATATAACATAATGTGCTCACCGATATAACATAACTGTTTGAAATAAATGTACATTGTGCACCTTATTATGAATGTAGGCAAAAATATTAGGTAATAATGTCCCAGGTAAAAATGTCCCCAAATGTCTAGTAGGTAAAATGTCACGCAGGAAATTTCGACCTTTGGATGGAACTTTGTTGCCACCTGTGGTAACTTGTGTCTAGTAGTAGCTGCTTCTTCATTCTTTGGAGACTTATGTCTGGATGTTGCATGTGTCACGTGACAGTATAGCTTACAGCTTTTCACAGTTTCCTTGTGTTGGAAGTGAATCGTCCCGATTTTCGATCCAGTAATGCCAGTTTGCCGCGGCAGATGTATGTTGGGAAGATATATACATAATGAATATCAAAGACCTCGGTTAAAAGCAATTTCCCATCAAAACTTGGAAAATGGTCAAAAAGCAGCCATTGGGCGGCCATCTGAAATCTGAATGACCGAATTTTTAGTAGGCAGATGTATGATGGGAAGGTGAATATCCATACTGAATATCAAAGACCTGGGCCAAAAGCTGTACAAAATCTTCCGCTTTTGTATACGGACGCCAGGACTAAGTTTGGAGTTAAGTCCCAAGTGGTCTAAAAAATGTTTTTAGAATCGAAACATATGTACCGGTACTTCATTTATGCACACAATAAAGGTGGCAGTTTGTGTCACGTAAGCTTGCACTCAATAATTCACCAAAAATAAGCAAACTAAATATTGATGACGTCAACTAGGGGGCATTTTAAAATCCATATTTTGGTGTTAGTTATAATCCATAACTAGTACTGGTAAATGACTATATATGTCCTAAATGCAACTAGATTGCAATATCCCAGCCGTGTAGGGGGTAATTAAACCAACATGTTATCCCCTTAGTCAACAAATTTGCAGTTATTTAACCTCATATTTATTTTACTTGCCCGAATTTTAGGACACGAACATTGCAATAAGCTAACGATCAGTCATACAATTGGGCACTTAAAAACTGAATCCATTCATGATTGTGTACGTAAACAAGCTTTTTCATTTTGTCTTAGAATGCTTCAACAATTTGTATTTTACCGGTAATATCATATCCTAACGTCTTTTGGGCGCGAGTCGAGCAGTGTAGGATGCCACAACAAAAAATTAATAGCCACGTTTTTATTTTGTTTTATTGCAAACTGGGAACCACGGTCCATGGGAAAAAGAGCACGGCAATAAAGGGCTGTGAAATTCTACAGTATATATAATGGGTATGCCATGTACAAAATATTATCTTACCCACGACTGCGTGATTTTAGACTATAGTTTATACACAGGCGGTGGACATAGGCTCGTTCTGTTGATGTCAATGATGACGGAAACTCAAGCTCTTAAAAATAAGAAAAAATACAAAAATATTTAACAAGAAGTCCATTCGAAAAGTATATCTATAGTAATTACCATTTTTACATGATATGGCAATTTGGACAAAACGTGGACAGTGCGTAGGTGTTCCACGATAACATGCAACCGAAAATTCCCAGTCCCTAATGATCTGTGTACTGCATTAAGGCGATGAAGTGGGTTTAAACAGGGAGGTGATACTTTAACAAGTGTGACTATTACATGTGTCACACATAACAAGGAATACTAGTCTTTATTTAGTAAGTTTAATAAGGAAAAGCAGATGTCATACATTGCAGTGATAAGCATTTTTATATTCAGAACAACATTTATATGGTCTTAATATGTTTAAGACTTTCAGATACCAGTGAAAATATTGATCTTTACAGGTACTCATCAATCAAGATGCTAAATTTTGATATAATCTCAAAGTAATATTTTGAATCCTATAATATTAAAAACTTTAATAAGCTTAGTAAACCTTTTTGTTCTTCATTCAGTCGGAATCGCTCAATAGCAATATGAACAGAAATCTTCAGCTCTTCTCCGACACAAATATCTGGGAAGCTGCGTCGTCTGCTACTTGCATTACTCTGAACGCTACCTACGCTTGACGGCCTTGGTGAATCATTGCTACTACGTCGCTGGGACAACATACTGAAAATCATAAGAAACAGGTCAGTTAGTATCTCCTGCTATTAAATTATTATCAAAAATAAGTATAGTATCTACCCTAAAATAATGATTTAATGCAGCCCTCAGAGATTTAAATAAGGGCTGGGGACTGTGGATTTTCCCCATTAAACATTAAATATGTCCCCGGCAAGTTTTTGTCAACTCGCTATGTTTTTTTTTTAAATGTCCCTGACAATATTTTTCGAACCACGATATTTCTTTCGCCGCCCGGTGTTGGTGGCTTTCGATAATTAGTCGGACTTGTTCAATTCATTACGCCGCCCATTTGTTTAACATGCCTCTCTCATTTCATTATTCAAAAAATAAATCAAACTATAGCATAATTGATTGAATAAAATTTGTTTTATTTTCATAGCTGAACAATGAATCATGAATCTTGGTAGTCCATTTCCAGGTTGTTGGTTTTTATCTTTTTGCCACCAAAGACACTTGCATCCAGAATGGAGAATGCCCTTCAAAATGCGACAGAGACCGCTTGCAGGATATTTAGCAATATTTATAGGGGAGTCACCCCTTACCCCCCTTGGCGAGGGGTCACGTCACCCTCGCCGTCCCCCTACTCGCCACTACGAGTCTCGGCAAACTGGTCCCTACCTAGAATAACAAAAATGGCAAAATTACCTATGGAAAAATTACCTATGGCAAAAATACCTATGTCAAAATTACCTATGGCAAAATTACCGTTTTAGGTCTGGCAAAATTACTTATGGCAAAATTACCTGTCACCAAATCTCTGGTCCTGTTAAGAGGACGATGAACAAATATTTCTTATCATGAAAGCAGCTATACACTGTATAACAAGCACAATGAGATGGCATACCTCGCCTGCAGTGATAATCGATATTGGGACAGACAAACAATACCTCGTCAATCCGGGGGCGAGGCAAAATGTGTCAACAGATATCAATTAAGAGAATGATCAAAAGTAGACTCGTTTTGGGTCCATTACTGGATCCAAAATCGGGACGATTCACCTCCAACACAAGGAAACTGTGAAAAGCTGAAAGTCATTGTGACTGATTGGCTTTGACTCTTCGATTCCTAACAACATATGTAACAACGTCGGGCGGCGCCCAGCACAATTTAGGGCCGCCCGACACTAAGATGTTTTTTCTTAAAGCCGCCCGGCATGTATTTTTCACTAATTTAGTATTTAATTGTAAATATTTGATTTGCTACTGTATAAATAAACTATTTTTCGGTTATAACTGTCTGTCTGGTGTGTTGACTATGTACTCAGCTCAACTTTATTAATTTATCTCGCTGTGTGGAGTGACGTCATTTAATGTATTGTTAGAACGGCATACATACATACGCACATTCACTTGCTCGCTCATTCTTTTCACTGACGATTGAAACAAGGCAACCAGGGTTGACGCCTCACTTGGAATTGACAGTAGATTGTAGGCAAGACTTATGCTATGGGTATGATAAGATAATAAAAACATAAAGAGATAAGGGAAAATCTGAGAAACCACTGGGCAGACATCTTGAATCGGAATGACCCAATTTTTTAGTAGGCAGATGTATGTTGGGTAGGTGTATATCCATACTGAATATCAAAGACTTGTGCCAAAAGCTGTAAGAAATCTTCCACTTTTGTCTACGGATGCCGGACTAAGATCGAACACAATACCCCCGGCCGGACGAAGATCAAACACAATACCCCCTGGGACTAAAGTCCCAAGTGGGGTAACAATACACTATGTCGCTGCACAATTATTTCCAGCCGGTAAAAGGTGGTAATAAACGAAAAACTGATAAGGAAGCACACCGGCCTCAAAAGAAAAAATGCGACAAAAGTAGTATACATTCTCAGGGTTTTAGATCACCGTGGAGAACTAACAGAGATTGGCTAATTTTCATAAATTAATACAAAACTATATAATAAACAAATATCCTGTCATTTTCCTGAGTGAAAAAATTCTTCAGACAAGTAAATCTTACCTGCAGGGTATCCTTATCAAACAAACAATGTTGGAATTTTTAAGAATTCAGTTAAAATGGTGCAAATAAATCACCCGTGAGTAACATGTCAAATGTCAGGAAAATGTTTCTAGCGAAAGAAAAATGACCCCCAAAAAATTGTACCCACCACTCAATTTCTGTTAGCTATATCCGATCCCTGCATGAGGTGTTTCTAGTTGTACAACAAATGTTGCATGTATCTGGTCTTAAGTTTTATAGCTTTTTAAAAAAACTTTTCTGTTTGTGTTTGATTATCATACTAAGCCACAGTAGGGGCCAGGTACAGGCCAGTATTGTATTAGTATAATATTAATAGCGAGTAGTAATAGTACAGTTATTCTCTTTCACCTTTGCTCCATATCTTTGGCACAGCTGTCTGTCTTGTTTACAAAAGGCTATTTTGACATCCTTTCTACCTTGGATTTTTAGAGCCTCTTCGCCTGATTACGTGCTTTCGTTCAGTTCAGATTTTATTTGCTGAATTCTTTCATAGCAGAAGAGTAGTACAGTCGAGTCGAGTAATGCCATGCATGATGATCAAGAGGATTAGCTGGAGAGTAATCAGAGCTGGCACAAAGCCAGGAGGGTGTCATGCCAAAAACAGTCTGGTGCGAAACAGTGTCTGCTCATTAGCATACTGCCATCTGATTGGTCATGGCAAGGGAGGACAGTATTTAGCAAGGGAGGACAATATTTAGCAAGGGAGGACAGTATTTAGGAAGGCGGACAATATTTAGCATGGGCGGACAGTATTAAGTAAAGGCGAACAAAGGGAATGATAATCAATGTGTCCCATAAAGTGTAGCTCAGGTAGGTATGATCCACAATCGTTTTTATTTTTATATCACTAAAGGATTTAACTACGGTTACGACTTGACTTGGTTACGAGCTGACCCGACTACGAGTTGACCAGGTTATGAGTTGACCTGACTTCAACTAGTCTAAAGCCAGCGGCAGATGAAATAAAATACAAAATTTTATTTTTAGAGCTTTCGAGTCAAATCAATTTTATTGAAGCAATATTTTACACATCCACATCGTCAGGAAATATTTTTACAATAATGAATGTATCTTTATTTTCGTAAATCAGATCAGAAACCGGACACACACTATTTCAGTATTTGGCACATTTGGACACTTGACTAGTTTATATTTCGCACCACCGTCACCGGACACTTTTTGGCATGACAATTGACATGTCAGTCACATTGACATTGTCATTGATTTAGTTGACAACAACACAAGGAATTAGATTTAGTGAGTAGGAAGACGGAATTAAATGTTATAAGAAGAATAAGAAGGGCTGCGGTCCTAGTCCTATCCTACACCGATTTTTTATTTTTAAACTTATTTAGGCTTACACTACAGTAGCCTACCGCTACCTACACTGCCAAGACTACTCTTCTTTTTTAGAGTATAATTACTATCAATAATATGTCTATCATATTATAGTTACACTTACATCATAGACACGAGTAGTAGGCCTACCCTCTGATAGGCCTTCCCCCTTCTTAATCTTGAGTATGAATTATTAGTATTATATTATTAGTAAGTATGATGTAATTTTTATGTAATTGTTAGTGTTACAATCAATTGGTATTTAAGTAATAAAGAACTTACTATTGAGCCATTGCTTAAATTTGTTCATTCCTTGTTTAGCTTGTTCATAGTAGAAGATGTGTTTAAACTAATTAAAGTATAATGCAATAATGAAATGATAACGTTTTGCTGCCTGCTCTGCAGCAATCATATTCTATGTAGATGGCAGCAGTTCCTGTAATTATTTTAACACGATCGGGGCGGGATTTAGTAACAGATTAACTTATGCAGCTATCATACCCTGACCCCTAGCTCAGACATTCGACACTAGTGAACTTCTCTTGCATTTTATATTTTGACATAGTAAATCACTGGTTTGGTTACGTTACATTCACATTTGGTCGATTCTGTTTACGTCACGGCTTCGACGCTCCGCCAAAGAGACGTCCGTCAGACATACGACATATAACTTCGATCAAGTTACAAATACCGTTCGTCAGATTTTCGATAAAAAAGTTGTTTATATTCGTTCAGGATTCGACCGCAATTCGTCGACGTCGAAATCACGTCGTTAGCTAGGGGGTTCAGGGTTTAGCCTACATTGATGCATTAACATCAATCAGTAAAATTAACGAATTCAGGATTCGAAATTTTTCTTTACGTGGCTCTTCAGATTCAACCTCGAGCGCGCATTTAAAAGGCAAAATTGAAAAGAAAATTGAACATATAGTGTTGCCGGTCAAATTATGACAATATTTAATTTATGGATATCGGTAAATTGAATTTCCGATACACAAAATTTATTTTCGATAGCGGGATATATAATTATTAGCGAATAACACCGCATTGCTGCTCTGTCTGTCGGTCGCGCACGTACAAATAGGGGCCGGTGGACATCTTTCACCATCGCGGAGCGCATTCGAGAATACTGCCTGGTGGGTGGTGCGCAGTGGACAGCTAGGCCTGCGGTAAAAAAATTGCACATAACTTACTTTTAAATGGACATTCGTCGATAATTATGTAAAAAAATAAAAATCACAACGGACAGCAGTGTCCACCATTGAAACTTTGTTTCTGTTTACAACCGACAGTTAATTTTACCATTTTATTATGGTTGATAACATGTTTAATTGGAACAACTTTAGTTTTTGTAGAGAGCGATCATTCTTTTATCCTTATTTCAGTTATTTCTCTATAGGAATTTAAATCAAAACGCGTCTCTAATGCTTCTATGACCAATTCACATAAAATCCGTCGAACAATAATTATCAGTAGAATAAGTTTCTAACATTATCATGTTTAATTGACTATACCTAAGCTTATCTTTCTGAAATTACTACAATATTTAACTTAATGAAATACAACTTTGTTTTAAGATAATGGAGACAGAGATGTCATTATTTCTTTAACCATTAAGCCACTGTATTTCTCCCTAAAATGGAGGGTGCCCTTTTTCAGAATATTTTGACATGGAGCGCACACCCTTTTTAGATAACATTTCGACATTATTTTGGCTTTTTTCATAATTTTCGACAATTAGGGTGCCTTTTTAAGACAATTTTGACAAGGAGAGTGCCCTTTTAAGAAAATCTGACAAGGAGGGTATACGCCCTTTTAAGAAAATTATGACAAGGAGGGTTCCTTTAATATGTATCACTAGTCAACTTTTATCAAGTCAACCAAATGTGCGTTTTAAATAAGGTATTGACAAAACAAATTTCTAAAAAATTTATTATAGTCCCCATGGTCCCCCTGGTCTGCACTTGAGTTAAACCAAACATGCAAATTATATATCCACGGAAGCTGGTAGGATTAGCTTTAAGATGACAAGCCGTTAATTCAGTACTCGAAAAACCGCAACCACAAACGTCCTAAAACCGACCTGTGCGCGCACGAACCGAAAAAGACATGTCTCAAATTATCTGAAAACTCAGATATAAATAGCAGAATAAGACTTTGGTTAGTGTCATTAGCTAATATTTTTCGATTTCATAAAATCCGGGCCGAACGAAATGGCTAAACAATTAACAATTAACAAGAAACTTAGTCTATAATATGCTACTACCGGTATGCAGAATTTTTTTTCGTAGGATGAGCTGTCCGACGGCTTCTCATTTTCATAGTAAAATGGATTGTTAGGGTACGGGTTAGGGTTAGGGTTTAGGGTCAGTTTATATAGAAGAGAGCTAGGATTAGGTTAGGGTTAGGAATAGTTTCAGTTTATGCTTATGTTGATGAATTGTAAATTGGGTTAGGGTAATGATTTTACTATGAAAATGAGAAGCCTTCGGACAGCTCATCCTACGAAAAAAAATATCGCTACCGGTATATTGCGTATTTTTTTAGCGTAAGACGTATAATTTGCACGCAATAAAATATTTTATTACCACCATAAACGTATCTCTACACCGGTTGAAAATATAAGAGAGATTATAAGCTTACATCAAATTGAGGAATTATTTATTTGCTTTTCTCAATGATGAAGTATAAATTGACATAGATATTAACTTCATGCTATTTCTGATAATAGATGTCAACTCTTTTTTCGTTTTTTACACACAGCGGTGCGAAAAAAGATACAAATTTGAATATAGGCCTAGTGGTGACGTAGGCCTACCGTATATAACGGTAATCCATTTTTCATGAACAGCTCTAAACAACAGCCCAGAAGGAACATATTTCTTGAAAAATTTTGGAAATATATTAATTACCTACCGGTATTTATACTATTTCAGGGGCGGATCTAGGTTTTCACTAAGGGGGGGGGTTTACCTGAGGTGATTTTTTTTTTCTAAGCACATTACGATTCATGGATGTGAACAAGAAAATCTATTTTCAGCTGAACATTTATTCCCAATG
>JAYJLZ010170741.1:0-15645 GCA_036873915.1 Tubulanus ruber | reverse complement strand
TCCCTGGCACAACACAGAACATGTTAAAAGTAGTGTTGATAGTTTATGCTACATTTAATCTGATCTGAAGTAAGAAGAATTAGTGAAGTAATAGTTCAGAGTGAAGTTATATTTTATCCTGTACCTTCGAGGCAAGTTTGTGCAGTAATGGTATCACATCCAAATAAAGCTGAATGGCATTTTTCATATCTTGGTATGCATCCCAGTCTTTAAGTTTGCTTGGTAATGCAAGACATTCGTCCCAATATCCTTCAACCTACAATAGATGAAATTAATTCTTAAATAAGCACTTTGTGTAGTTTGAATGCTTCCCATTGGATGAATCTTTTGTCTGAATTGGCTACATTTATCATATACAACCCGAGTTTCAGGCAATCCATACATACCGGTACATGTAATAGAAAATTTCCACCAAAACTTGTGAAAAATTGCAAATTCATAGTGTTTACAAGAGGCTACTTAGTAGCTATCTTGAATCTGACAGACCGAATTTTTGGTGGGCAGAAGTATTTTAGGTAGGCGTGTAACCATATTGAAAGTTTTGGGCAAAAAGCTTTAAAATATTTCCCACTTTAACTGAATTCATTTCTGCTTTTCAAAGATTATTGTTCTGACAAAAATACCAGTCTGATATTTTAAACATCCTATCTTCGTATCAAATGGTAAAGAACTTATTGACTATCACATTTAAGCAGAAAATAACAATTTCTAAGATAAAAATGTCCGTTGGTCGGCCATCTTCAATTGGATGAATCAGATTTAACCATGGGCATTTGTCTTTATGGGCTTCATATACCACAAGAGATTCAGAGCAATCATTATTTTTTATTGCTTGCCAATAAAAGAGATAAAAAACCAAAAATAGAACATGTGGTAACCAGATTTTGCTTTCATACCCTTAAGAGTATAATCATTATAGTAAATTACGACTAAAATACGGCTTGAAAACTTACCTCTTCAGTTGAAATATGTAGGTCAATTTCAGACCATAGAGTGTCTCTAAATTCATTGTCAAATCTTATAAACTTTTGGAACAAGCCATAAAGTTGACCAAGTAAATCGAGTTCCTGGAATAGATTTAGAAAATAATTAATAAATACTGTAAAAAACATTCTATAATTTAGAAAATAATTTAAGGCAACAGATAGACATCATTACGGGTCGATACGTCATTTCTTAGACCTTGTCTACTCGGGTGGTATTGTTTTTCAATCTTTCCTCAATCTCATTGTGGTTTTAATTCATCTACATCGATCGCGTGCCGCTCGTAAAAGTACTATTGTCCTTACTATTGTACTCTCCGCATTATCAGTGAAATGTGTGTGATTTATCGTATTGCCAGATCACACGTATGATAACAACCATGCAAAACTTGTCAGGTAGTCAGCCCGTAATGATTGAAATTAATAAACAAGCAAAATTACCTCCCCAGTTTTGTCCAATTCAGGAAATGGTTTGCATGGAATACCAAAAAGCTTTGAAACCGAGTCGAGTGTGCGTCGTTTTGTATCATAAGCTGTATACTTTTGCTGAAAACTATGTAGTCTTGCGACAGCTTCAGCCGGGGGTATTCCTGGAACAGCTGGTCCTTGAGCATCAAAGGCGTTACGAAACTGAATCACTTCCACAACAAATGTCTACAAATTCAAATAAAAGAATCACTCTAAATATTTTATCTTTTAACTAAAATTAACAAATTTAGTTCAAATAATCAAATCTCAAAAAAACATATGTTATTATCTTCTTTTTTTAATAAAAAATTTTCATAGAGCTTCTACTGGTATACCAGGCTTTAATGTCTGTTTTATATAAGCCCTGTGTTAGAATTTTTTGTCAAGAAATCTCCAGAAAATAATATTTTTTATAGATAAATTCCTCATATTTTACTGGCCCTTGTACCTTGACTTGTTTATCCAATTCTTGTTCAAAAGCAACACGCCTCTCTTTCAACAATATGTGTCTGACATTGTCTGCAAGTTCTAACAATTCTTGCCACTTTTCACGAAGAGAGTCAACATCTTCCACTTCATTACGAGGAAGACGAAGTTCAAACTCCCTATAAAATACATTTTCAACAGCATTAAAATTGCACATAGGGTTCCTTATACAAATAAAAGCTGGAAAAAAAACAAATAAATAATAACAATAATTTCATGCTTTACCTGAGGTGGAAATACATGTTTTCTATTGGTAGATAAATTCCATCAATCTTGTTTTCCATATCACGTATTTCTTCTAGCAAATGCAAAGTGCTGTTTAACTGATCCAAGTTTAATACACTTAGCTCTAAGCGATTGCGTACATTCATGCGATATAGCAGAGCAGCATCCAACTTTTTCTAAAAACATGCAGTTATGTGTGACATGCAATTTTTTTAAGTGATGGTGAGTTAAATACCGGTTTACATTCCACAACAAAAACTAATACCAATTGGCAATGATATAAAGAGAAAGGTGTACGAGTGATGCAATTTAAAAATAAAGTGACCAAAGAATATGTCAGCGATGACTGGTTTATCAAAAATCCTTATAAATTTCAACTTGAGTTTACACAATTGAAAGTGATTGATAAATACACATTTTGTCAATCTGTCAACAGTTAATTACCTTGGTTATTGATAGGTAGATAATAACCTGTATGCATGGATGTGTACAAATTACACGGCAAGCGTTATTAAAATTGTTCCTGATGAGATTTTTGGATAAGAAGATCCGTCAACCAAGTTATTAAAAGAAAAGGCCTTACCTTGGCTTCTTCATGCAGTACAGCTGCATATTTACATTTCCAAGCAACAGCAAAACCATGCAATGAATCTTTGATCAAGTCTGTCTTTAAACTAACGGGACCGACAGGTAAAATCTCTGGAATATCGTCGATGTTAGATTCTATACGCTGCAGACGGTCAACCTCTCGTTTCAGGAAATGGGTTCCAGGATCATGTTGGATAAATTCAATAAAGTTTCCATGAGCATCATCTTTCCATAGAAAATCATACAATTGAAAATGCATGATGTGTTTTTCCAAAACAAAGTCTAATTCTATAAAAACAAAAATGGTGTTGAATCAGCACAATTTAACAATTTCATTATTATCTTGATTCTAAAAACTGCATTAAAATAACAAAACATAAATTGGCATTTATGGTATTATGGTACTGATACAACATGTTTACTGGGCGATAATTCACCACAAATTCCCTAAATACCTTGAACAATTGTTTGTATCTGGTTGAGTATATCTTGAACTGCATTGTCTTCTGTTAAATTCTGGTGAAATGAGTTTCCTATATCAGCAACAGAACTCCAAGTCACACCTTTAAAAACAAAAATTTGGACATTTAATATTATAACTCTACTGACAATATTTTCCACTTCTGTACTTCATTTCACAAGGAAGATTATCTAGCATAAAAAATATTCTAAACTTCTAAAGACAATTTAAATCATAAAACGTTTTCCAAGCAGTTTACAGTAAAACTCTTCACTAAATCAATATTACTTAATCAATATTTACACGTAAGGATAATACAAACCTTTAACAACAGCAGAGATGGCAGATGCAACATTGTTTATAGTTGTCTGAATGGCTTCCATTGACGGATGTAACACAATGTTTGGAATTGCATAGTTCACCAAAACTTCAAACCTGTATAATGTCAGAGTAAAGCTATTGGTTGGTAGAATAATGCATCTGATCGAAGTAAAACTAGTTGCTAAATATTGAGTTGTGATGCAAATATGACACAAGACAATCAAAGGAAATGATTGAATGACCATTGAAATTATTCTAAACTAAGACGACAGTTTAGAACTCCCAACGGATTAGAAGACAATACCAATACCTTAGATATGTGACTTCTTGCGTTCTTTCGGTTGACCATGTCATGTTTGATAACATTGACATAACGGAGACAGGTCTCCTGTCAGATCTTGCCGAAAGGCCACGGCTTGTTGGTCGAGAACTTTGTCCCCCGCTTATAGATATGGCAGAATTAGACATCAAGCTAACACTTTTCACAAGATCGCTATCACAACCACAAGATTCAGCCAAGGTCACCAACGACCGACATGTGGCAGTAAGTAAAGCTCCATAGATATCATCTGAGTAGAACCCTGTGTTGAAATGATGCAAACAAATTATGAATCTTCTTTTTACATAAAACTGTGACAGATGAAAAGCATAAATAGTGCTTATTATACATAGAAAACTCTGGTTATATTACAAGCATTTACCTAAACGATGCTGTGAAAAACTTACCAAGTAATTCAGATACAATATAATCCTCCGGTGATGCAGAGTTTGGTACCCCACTTTCTGAAGAAATAATTTTCTTATTTTTGCTTTTTGAGTCGAATTTAGGGACACCTGATCTCTGGAAAAAATATACAATTTTCCAATTTTATGAAAAATGGTCGTGACATGAAACTCTGTTTTCCAAATGTAAGGTTATACAATTTTGATACTTGAATGTTAAGAAGCTATAATGAAATTCATGACATCATGAAAAATGATAGCCAGAAATCAAACAATTTGTATAGTTAAATGAATGTCTCTTTTCATACATAAAACTATAGGTAAACATCAAGCAGATAAGACAAGGCTTCTATATCGTAAATTAATTATACAATTCTGTGAATAATCAAAAGCCGTTCTTAACCAGCACCACTTCCAATAAAATGATTAAAAATACCAATATGTAAATGTGTATTTAAGAATCATGCTGTGGCAGGTAAGTTAAGTGAAACACATTTTTAGTTTAGATATTAGTCAACAATTAAAATACTCAAGAAAATATTACTGTAATAATTAAGTGTTACACACCCCACCCAATGTGTTACAAACAGTATATCCCAACTTGTTAACTATTCACAGTCTATTAATCTTATTATCTTGTGTCCAAACGAAAATATTAAAAATAAATAAAAATTAAATCAAATTTCAATGATTAGAGTGAGAGTGTTTTCAAAACAAAGCAGGTCAACAACAAGGCTCATGTGTCCATCAAATGTAGAGATTGATATGAATTTATCAATTAACAATTCTTCTTAAAATACAACATTTTTGGAAACTAATGGTATATTGTATATTAGAAAAACAGGCTTAGAATGGAATTCAATTTCCTTCAAGAACTTTCTGTGTTATCAATATTCCTAACTTTAAAGGAAATATTATAGTAGGGCTTATTCAGTGTAAAATCAAAAAAGGTTTTTACACAAAATATAGTCAGAACCATTCATTTCAAAATGTCATTACTGATATCTGCAGTATGTACATGAACTATATTAAAATTAATCAATTGTATTCCAGTCTTAATGATGTACACTGTAGTTCGTTTCCAGTAAATTTCTATATAAGCAGTAAAATATCACCATATATCAGGATCTGAAGTAGCATATATTTTGAATCCATGTTATTTAGATCGTTGGGTATAGCATAACACCATGTTTGTTGGTTGAAAAAGTTACACTAGGACAGTGACTTGACAAGCACATGGGCCTCGCTCTAGTATTACATTAAATAAAACAGAACATAAATTACATCAATATGATCCTCTATATTCAGAGGTTGGCTTAATTTATTGCTACAATCCAGCAAGGTTCTCTTTAATTCTTTAAAAATCTGCACAGTAGCTTTAAAAGAAATTTTCTGCAAACAAATCACATTAAAGTCAATTTTAAATTAAAATTTATATAAAATAAATTCATACATCTGTATTAACCGCAAAATATCAACCATCACAATTCATTCCTTAATTATTATACCCGGTTGTCGTGAACTTTGTCCAACAAATCAGCACTAGTACATGTACTAGGTAAGTACATGTATTATTTATTCATATTTTGGTTTGATAATATGTTATCCTGTATTGCCTAGCAAAATTATCCAGTTACCATGTACAATACATGTATCTAACTGGAAATTAACATGTTAATTTAAATTACATACAGTAATTGAAGCAATATTCTTAAAAATATTCTCTTATGTGAGACTAAATATAGATGCGTTAAAATAACCTTTTAGGCAAAACGTTTGTAGGCAGGGAATTATATTTATGTTATTCTCGAACTTTATGAATTTTATATTTTATTAACAAGTTCCATATAACTGAAATTTCACCAAAAAGCTCAGCAACTACCTAACAAATGGTTATTGTAGTTACTAAGAGTTAAACTTATTGTCCTTATTGTTTTAGCTATAGCTTTTTCATATAAAACTCTCAATACACCTATAATTTTAGAATTTCAGTAAAAATTTCAGAAGAACATACTTTCCTAGTTTGGGACAGCATATTTGCAGCTTCTTTCATGGCACTTTCAATAATTGCCAGGTTGCCATACAGATCCTGTGCTTTAAACCGTATTGACTGTTGAATTTCTGTTAAAAATTCTTCTGCAGGCTGAAATTATTATACTGTCTATAATACTGTTTATTTTAAAAATTATCATAAAAAAAAATTATATACTTTACTTACTTTACCAAAACCTTAAGGCAACACCCTCATTTTAATCCATAAAATGGGTAGATACAAAATCATTAAATATATTTTTAATGGTTCTTTCTATAAAAAAAAAATATTATGAGAACACGAAAATACACTACAACTGTATGACATTTTTCTCAAATACTCACCCAAATCTTTGAGAAAGCTAAGTCCAAATCAAAGAATATCATTTCAGATATTTTTGTTATAGTTCCCTCGACTTTAGTAGAGATAATGTTGTTAACTCTTTCAACTTGGTACTTCAATTTAGATATAGCAGCATGTACTTGGTGAAGGAAAGCATCTAACAGACAATAGAAAATCAAAACGTTTTGTCTACTTTCTGTTATAAAATATTAATGCCTAGTATGATGTATGTTCTAGTAAATGAGAGTACAAAGAAATGAAAATGAAGCTTTTATAAAGCTTACCAATATTCATACTATTCCACGCTAGAGTGGATAGTCCAGGTTGAAGCTGCTGCTTCACTGATTCAATACTGTTGACAAACAATCCAAGGAACGGTTTAGGGATAGAGCTGCAAACTTCATGAAACTCCTTCAAGCACAACTCAACATTATCTTTATATTTCTTAAACCTCCCCTCTTGTTGCAGTACTACATGAGCTGATTCTGGTATAAAGATACCAAGCCGTAATAGCCACTTTGCTTCCTGAATCAATTCAATAACCCTGCAGAAAGAAAAACAAAATTCTCAATACAACATCATCAATAAAAAGTTTTATGTCAGCTTCATGTACCTAGAAGTAAATTTGATCTTTCAATGAAAAGTCGAAAAATATTTCAGAAAAACTTAAGCCCATGACATACAAATTAGGAGTACCATATTTTACAGTGTATAACATGATATGGTGAAGTCTTCTAGTTCTTGATTTGTGAATTAGTTACAATTGGAATAAATACTACAACAAAAAGGTGTAAGGTTAGGTGTCCTAACTGAAATCTTATATCAGGCTTTCGCCTATGTGACAAACTATTGTATACAAGAAGCTACTTAGCAGCCATCTTGATCTGACCAACCCAATTTTTGTACTTTAGGTGGACTGAATATTTAAGTTCTGGACCAATAGCTGTAAAATATTTCCCTTAACTGAATTCATTTTGCTGACATTTAAATGAAAAACAAAGATGTTAAAAAAAAATCCTATCCCATAGTATCTCCATTTAAAACTGCAAACCTATAGGAAAAATACTTAAGAACTTATTGGCTATCAAATTTAGGCAGAAAATGACAATTTCAAAGATAAAAAGTCGTTGTTGGGCCATCCTAAATTGGATGAATCAGATTGTCTTTATGGGCTTCATATACCACCAGAGTTTCAGAGCCTTCAATACAAACCTGTCGAAATGTTCACCAAAAACTTAATAGCAAATTTTAGAGTATAAATGAATATGAATGACCCAATTATTAGTGGGCAGATGCACTTTTGAAAGGTGTATATCCAAACTGAATATCAAAGAGCTGGTCCAAAAGCTGAGAAATATTTCCCACTTCTGGGACACTGACAAAGATCGAATACATAAGCCACTGAGACTAAGTTCCAAGTGGGCTAAAAAGACTCCTGCGACAAGTCGTCTGTCATTGACAAACATAACAGTTGATACAATACACACAAGTGCTATGAGTGCAAGCAAAAACCACGGTACAGTACTGACATTTTATTAACTCGGAACCTGCTTCATTATAATTGTGGATCTGGTTTTATATAGAATATAAATTTCAGTCTCCATATCGTTGGTTCGTTGTATAAGTCGAGCTCGAATTATAGGTCTTAATATTAAGGTCTATAAGCTCGACTTAAACTCCCTGAAATACAGTAAAAAGGGTTTTTGAAATTATAAGTTTCCCTGTAGAATTTGCAAAACAAATAAAAATTATTCACCCTTCATCTGCATTGACAACAATTTCCTTTGTCTGAGGATGATGTATAAGAAGAGTGGCTTTCAATCCTGCCTTTGCATGTTCAATATGTGCACGAAGTTGACCGAACCACAGACTTTCAAATGTCACTAGAGCAGTTGCAATCTTGTTATAGATTCGTACAATTCGTCCATAATCCTGGAGAGTTGTAACAGCTTTTGTGTCCTTGAAAATACGCATTGGATCTTCAATATTGTGCAAGAGTTGCCTTGACCAGAATATGGCACCAGCTACTGGAGGAGCGTTCCGTGACATTGGTGGGTACTCCTGGAAATTTTATAATTGTTAGAAAACCAAGAAAGGTCAACAATACAGATATTTGTAGAGACAAGATTCTAATCTTTTGTTCATATATAAATAGTTACAATTAGATTTTGTTAAATACCTTATATTTTTCATAAGCCTGCTGAACCTCAATCAAATCATCCTCATACATATTAAATATGTCAACATACTTCTCTGCGATTACATGCTTCACTCCATTTCGCATCATAATGGGAGAAAATCTGTGTATAAAATTATTGATTATTTCAATAATAGAATTGATGAATGATCAAATATTTAAACAACATGAAACTTTCGTCTTTTCGTCAATTACACATCAACAAATTTCCAAACCTGATAAGAAGCTGCAGGCTTTCCTGAGTCTTCATCTTCCGCATGAAAACAGCATGAAGGTAAGCTTCAATGAATTGTTCCAAGTCTTCTACAACATCCTGGAAACTTCCATAAGCTTCATCAAATAAACTCTTTTCCTAAAATAAAATAAATGGTATGCTTTTTAAATTACCATAGTTGGAACATTGCAGGAGAACATTCTAAAGTATATTTAAAAAAGCAAAGAAAAGTACACTTGTTTTTTCTGCTAATATCTAAAACACTTTCTTTTTAAAAACTGATAGAGCATTAGATATAGAATTTAAAATAATAAACAATAGTTACCTTGCTTTCAACATCCAACATAACCTTTGTAGTTACGTCATCAGCCATTACAGTTGTCATCCTATCAAAGTGTTCTCGTATAATAGATATAACGCTGGGGCCATCATCAGTATCGTCCATGTAGTAATATTTCTCTAAGATGTCAACTTCTTCTTTACTCAAGCCATGTGACCCGTACAACATTTCATATATGTAATTATCATGAGGAGATTTTACAGCTTCATGTGCCTCATCTGCATAATCAGGAGGCACTTGATTTTTGTGATCTTCGTGATCATTGTTTCCAAACATGTCATCACTGACAATGATTTTGACATCTACATTCATATTATCTTTCTTTGCGTCCTGGTCATTGTTATTAAGTTCATCATCTTCAGTAATTGTTAACAAATTTCCATGTTCCGATACTGAAGGCATGACAGGATTTGGTTGATGTTCAGCGTGAGGAGATGGAACAGGAAGATCTGAATGATAAAATTATAAAATATTGATGCTTTGGAAATATGATTGTAGTAATAGTATAATAATAATGCACTAGGGCTTCACTGAAGTGTGGATTATGTCCATAAATCAAACCCATGTCATATTATATATACTCATAAATATTTGCAATATTATTGATTGAAGTTAATGAAACTTATGCATTCATTGAAGTTGAATTTTAAAATCGTTAAAAAATTGTATAAAGATATGTTAAAAAGTAAAATTTTGGTTGCAGTCATACTGAATCCTAAAAGATGTGACCCTTTTTCAAGCACTTCATAATGTACCTTCAGGCATGGGTTCTTCGTACTTTTGCATTTTATCTTTCTTAGCATGTGATTCTTCGACAACAATGTCCTCTTTTCTTGGACGTGGTATACCATTTATTTGTTGCAGCACCCTGCATAGAAAAAACATAACCCATTACCAACAAAAAATAAATGATTAATTCTTACTTAAGGGATGGTTTTATTTTTTTATACTTTTTAAAACTATGATTTAATTTCTCGTCCAGACCGATAAAATATTAAACAAGACAAAGAAAAACCAACTTACTTATGATACTGAGCAAGTGTGTTTAAAACATCTATCACATGACGCACACGAGAACAAAATTCCTCAAGATGACCAATCATACCATCTTCATCAGTGATTCCAATTCCATAGTCACACAATGAAGACTTGTTTTTACTTGGTGACTGACCAGGAGTAAGTCTAGTTGTCTTTTGGTTTATTACTCCAGGGCGTTCTTTTTGACTGCAAAAATACAAAAGTTTAAGCTATAGAAAGATGAAAATACATGTTTAACCAAATGATATAATTTACTCTAGTACAATATAAGTTAACAATAAGAATCATATTTTTATTTCATTTTTAAATATGATGTTCAAATCCGAAATTAATCACTCATAATATGTGACTTACAGTTGAGCTGTACTGTTGGGTGATAAACTAGTGATGGATCCAAAGTGGGACAAATTGTGTAGCCCAATACCATCCCTCATATTATGAATTGCTTCTCTATATGTGGTATGGACCATTAGACACACTTTCAAACGATCGATTAGTCCTTTTTCAATGGATGTTTGATTATCTCGAGGTTCACGTGACTTCTTCGCCTTAAAAAGTATAAGTTACTTTATATGAAATGCAGAACCTTCCTTAATTCAGAAAAACAATAACATATATTTCAGTCTTGAAAAAATGATTACCGGTAAAGTTTTTATTCACACTAATAGAATGTACATGTACACTGTCTGAGCAGATCAGATAACAAGGGTATGGTGGGTACCTAGCCCACTTAGATGTGTCTGTTACTTTGCCTGGGCAATGTAATAAACAATATGTACACTGTATTATGAATAATGGTTAAATTTTGATTATATGCGGGTTGCTGATTGGAAGTCACAATCTACTACCGTTTTGCAATTAGAACCATATTGTGCCCTGCTATTCCATAAAAAAGGCAATTATGAGGAGCAAAGATGGCCACCAGTCAGCTATCTTGGATCTGTCTGACCTAGTTTTTAGTGTGCAAATGTGTCTTGCGTGGATACTACTGCATACCAAAAAGCAAAGCGAATGGTGAATCGCTGTAGAAAATTTCCACCAAAAGCTTTTTACAAAAAGTGTTGATTCCGACTGACCTAATTTTTGCCGTGCAAACATGTCTTCGGTAGATACATCTGCATTCCAAAAATCAAAGCAAATGATTAACAGCTCTCGAAAATTTCCCACTTTTACCAATTTGTGTCTACAGACAGACCCACAGACGGACATACGATGGACAAAAGTATTATGCAATAGCCCCAAGTGGGCTAAAAAATGTACCATACTCATATCACTAATTCTCTATATAACATATATTCATAATTTTTAATTCTTTACAATATTTTACACATAATTTAAAAAGTTATTTATAAAAGCAATGGCCGTATTTTAAAAACCATAACTATCTATAAAAAGAAAACAGTTTGGTTAAAAATCTTACTCGTAACTTGCTCAGAATCTGTGTTTTCATATGTTTCATGCGTGGATCAATGCTTTCCTTAGCATCGTTGGGTTGATTTTCCTGAAGAACTACGTTCCACAGTTCATCATAGCCATCTACGATACAATGCTCCTTTATATATTCTTTACAGATTGTCACTATTTGGTTGGTAATCTGAAACATGAGTGAATGAAAGTGAGAACATGGTACTTTAGCAAAACAACAAAATGTTTTTTTCAATTGTTAGTTTCCTTTGTATAATCATATACAACTAGGTTATACAGTACTGTACAAGAATATTCATGACATCAAAAAGAAAGAAACATACCCTGTTTAACAAATATCCAAGATAGCCTTGTCGTGCATAAAATCGTGACACAGAGTCCATCTGTTTCAAACTGCTCATTAAGTTTGGCAGTGAGGAGTTCATTATAATTTGTGGATCGGATTCTGCACAGAGCTGGTCTAAATGACGTTTTATGGATTCAAGAAATTTCACTTTATCTTTTGCATCATTTAAAGCATCTGTAATACTGAAAATTTGCATATACATTATAGCTTCTTTTTTATAAGTAGACAAAGTAAAATTTTGAAAAAACTTTCAGCGAATTTCATTTATTTTAAAGTGATTGTCAGGAACAGGCAAATCCCTATAGATTTCACCTGATTTACTCTTCTAAAGTATGAAATAAATGGTTATTTGTCTTTTAAATACCGGTAAAAACAAATTGTTGAAGGTTTTACTTTTTTAGGTTTTTATCAATTTATTTATGCCGATCTGAATATCAAAATCAATCAATTATTTCTCATTTCTTTAAAAATTAACTGCTAATATAATGAAGTTAATACTTGGGTCGCTAGAAATTCATTATAACAACAGTAAACTGTACCTTCATTTCTCAAATACTTTACTTTTGTTAAACAGAAACATAATTAGCATAATATAAGAACATTTGTTACATACTTCGCATCTATGGATCTCCAGCGTTTCAACAACTTTGACTTAGCAGCTATAAGTGTTCCAATTACTGCTTTGCATTCCTTTCCTTTTAGCTGTTCTGTTATGCTGACAAGCAATCTTTGTCTTCTACGCCATCTGTCTATTTCTACCATTGGTCCCGAGATCATATCTTCCAGCCTAAAAAAATTAAAACACAAACAATCTATCTTATGTAACAAGGGAATTTTCATTAAATTTTTTATTAAAAACACGAAGAGCACAGAAAAACCCTTATTGGCTCAATAATATTGAAATAATTATATAGACGAGGAGGTTGTGAACTTATGGCACCAAACTATACAGCTGTAACATGGCATTGCGTTAATCAGGTGCCAAAAAAAATAATCTACAAACCTCTCTTCACCACTATCAGTTATTATGCTCTCAATGGTGCTAATCCAGTCTACTACTATTTCTTCATATTCAGAAATTATGATTGGATCCAATGCAGCCAGTCGATGCTGCTTATATTCATTACTAACAATGTTTTCTGGTTGACGTAGCATCTGAAAAATCCCCATACATGGACGGAACTATATTTTAAATAACAATTATGACGAAAAAACAATAAAATGGTAGTAAGCTAATTTTTGCCAATGTTTACTATTCCACTTCTTGTAACCCAAACAATACTTACCATATGCTTCGAGCTGTGAAAAGTTTGACCACCTGCTGAATCACACAGTGAACTGACATACTTTTCCATGTTAGTAATTAAATGCTGACGCTGATCATAAGTACATCTACCTAGGTTTTTGTCAGATTTTAATAATGGAATGAAGGCGTCTGTTAATATTGATGTAAGCGATTCCATTGTTTGTGCTTTTAGTTCACCACAAAAGACATCTTTCTCCATGTGGATAGGGTCAACTTCTCTATTGATCTCATGTCGCACAAAGTAAAGAATATTAACATTCTCAAAGTTGATATCTTTTAGACTTGCAAGTGAACTAGTTGCATGCAAATCACGGCTATATGGTGAAGATGGCTCAGACTTTTGGCTATAGAAAAATAAGCGTCGTGGTCCTTTTACACCAAGGAACTTATTAATTATCTGTAAAGTTTCACTTGTGCACATAAAATCCTCCAGAAGAGTTGGATTATCAAAACCTCCAATGTAAAAGCTTTCCTGGATCTTGCTTGCTATCCACCAATGTCTTTCATCCATTTTCTTAATGTAATATTAATTATGATCAGACACGATCTTTGTTTCTAGAAGAAAACACCATATGTGTATGTGGTTGAATATTAACTTCAGTCTACGCACACAGTCAGTGCCAATAGGTCATCCAGTCCCAGGCCGCATCAGAGTAGGTAGACAAACACACTTGGTGAGACAGGAACTTCCGATGATACTGTAGTAAATACAGAGAAATGATATTTTATTTTTTATCAGGCAGGTTGTATGCGACACTACAGAAAATGAAGTAACAAGGCTACTATTAGTACTACAACTATAAAAATTATACTAGCATGCACAGGTTTGACCACATGGTGCGCAGATTTGGGGAGGGTTCAACTACCCGGCAGGCCCGTGCCAAGCAGGGGTTCATTGGGAACCCTTTTTGCCAACTATGAGCACTCAGCAATTTGAAAAATCTAGTGAGATACCGGACGGACAATGAAGTGGCCCTATTCCACTTACATGCAGTAAAATGGGCACCACATCTTGAGGAACCCGAGTGCTGCGCTTTTTGGTAAAAGTGCCCTTTTCCCAGGCCTGCCCAGCACCTCCCATTTTTGCCGAAACATACCATCCTATACTAAACTACCTATCCCAGTATCCATACAAATGGTATTTTTTTCGAAAGATACCTACTAAACTCCGGTCTATTGGCTTGCTTTCATTAAAAGTAGTACAAGTTAAGATTAAGTAGGCTAGTATTAGTTACCAATTAGACTGAAACGAATCTAAATTCATCATTCGTATGGAATTGTACCAACCAAGCTTTTTAAAGTAATTGTTTAAAGTAAGCTAAAGCTTGCTTCCCTTCAATAGATATTGATAGCCAGCCTGGCTTCTTTTCGTTTTTTTTTACGAAGTGTATATTTAACCGTATATGGCAGAGGTCTCAGCCAATCAGCGATGATGTACTGTAAAGGCGGGCTTAGGTCGACGAGCAACGTAACTCAACTGGGTTTTTTGGCAACTACATGGAACTAGCAGCAACTGCAACAGTCCAGTTCCGGATATATCCCGTCGACATAAGCACCCTTGCGACGCAACTCAACTCGCGGCAACTAGAAATAGAGCCAGTGGCCGGTCGTAGAACATGTTCTACTATGGGATATGAGATCCCGTGAGTTCCAGGGATGTGAGCAACTAGTTCTACATTCATTCTCTCGGAAGTGGAGGCGGTAATCCGCTATTTTGTCTGATCACATGATCGGTTGTAGTAGGTTCTCGAGTCCGACCTAAGCAAAGTTGGAACTATTAGAAACTCGTTGTCATCAGTTGCCGCTGTTTCTACACAGTTGCTTTAAACTCGACATAAGCGCTGATGGCGACGAGTTGCAGCCAGTTCCACCTATTTGAGTTGCATTGCTCGTTGACCTAAGCCCGCCTTGAGCAGCACTTTATTTTATGTCCGGCTCTAGCGAAAATTTCATAAGTCAGTGTTCTCCATTTTTGAGGGGTGGCCCGCACCTACAGTACACTTTTTAAAAAACGGCAATTCCGCCCTCGTCTCATCAAAATCACCAGCCCTTGACAAAAAATGTGCCACCCCTATCGTTAATGCTCGGAAAAGACATCTCTGTGCATTTAGTTTTTTAATTTTTTTACCGGAGAATATGTTACAAGTATAA
>JAYJLZ010170630.1:0-11123 GCA_036873915.1 Tubulanus ruber | reverse complement strand
ACAATATTTTGCTTCAATAAATTAATAAATAAATAATGCATGTAATCCACCTAATGATACTTATTGTATCTGTTTAACTGCTGAAACAGGAATTTATAACAAAGCGATACAAAGTTTCACTGGATAATATTTATTATAAAAACTCCGTACCTGGAATATCAATCCCTGTTTTCTTTTTAGCATTTTTCTTCGACTTATCTACAACAGCATAGGCCGGACCTGGTAATAACAATATGACGTATTCACACAACATAGTTACAAACTAAAATTGAGTTTAAACTAATTTGTATTCTGTTCCACTGAATTTAAGATGGATACTAAGTAAATATTAATTAAACTAAACGACCAAAATTCTCTAAATATTTTTAATTACATGATTTGCAGCGTAAACTATAAAAAATATTACAAATCTTTACTCAGTGCTGGTTAATATTTATTATTAAAAACAACTACCTGGAATATCAATCCCTGTCTTCTTATTTGATTTTTTATTCGACTTATCAACAACAGCATAGGTCGGACCTGGTAATAACAATATGAGAACCAAAGTGCGTTTACACTAACGTCATCAAAAATAACTAGTTATCATATGTCTCTCATATTTCGGATTACATGCAGCGTAAGCTATTTTACACCAATAAATCACGCTTGTAATAATACACTATTGTAACCGTTTAAAACGCAGAAACAACAATTTAAAACGAAGCGTTACCCAGCGTATACCCGGTATATTATAATAGATATTATAAAGAAACCATACCTGGAATATCAATCTCTTTTTTCTTATTTGATTTCTTATTCGACTTATTAACAACAGCATAGGTCGGACCTGGTAATAACAATATGACCTGAACATACCAGTATCATGTATGAATCCATATTTTAACCTTTCAAGTGAAGCATTCTGGTTGCGGTATTTATCCATGTGATTACTGGTAATTATTGAGTGTTACCAACGGAATAATATTAATGCACTGTATAATTTAGAACTCCAGGAAAAAATAATCCTTACGAATTAATACAAATTCGTTTTAAATAATCTCTTGATGATAAATAGAAGTTCATAGTCACCAATTAAGTTTTCATCTTTCTTGGATTTGTTGACCGTTGCATATACAGGAACACCTGACCGAGGGATACAACCACCTTCGTCATCGACAAAGCTGTAGGGGTCTTAAAGTAGAAATAGATGTATATTTAGTACAAAGCTCTGTTAATACCATGTCGGAAATAAATATATATTTTTTTTCTAAATATGTAAATCTCGAATAATCTTAATTGGCCAGCATATATTTGTCTTACCAAATTCCTGAAATACGAGATTTTTCGGCACCGATGACATATTGGTGTCAGTAGAAAGCTTTTTTGCCTTTGACTTCGCAGATCTAGAAGAAAACATAAAACTAGAGTTTATAGGTCGGAACGTAACGCGTATCGTAGATAGCGATCAGACGAATCCTCTGTGATCAGATGGACTAATGAAGTATTGGAAACAGATTTAAAAATGACAGTTTTGCTTTCTTAGAATAAACAATAATAACAAATATTTTCATTAAGGTTTTTGTGTGCTGGGAACAAAGCTTTATCGGGTTTTAGTTTTTAAAGGAATGCCAGTTTCAGAGATTTCAGTAATAATCTGGCAGCAAATAAATATTATAATTAGGTTTAATTGTACGGCTGAACAATATAATTGAAATAAATCATCTAACGTGTTACAGTTTTCTTCTCTGTCCCAGATCCATTTACCTGCGCAGAAGAAAGAACAAATTAAATAATTATACAAATGGAAAATAAAATATATTTATCACATATTCTTGTTGAGTAATTTGTAATAGTAGTTTTACCATCTCGGCGACGTTTGACAATGAATACAGCTACGACAACTAGAACGAGGAGAACTACGACACTACCAACTACTGCGCCAATAATAGTATTACTACCTGGACCTGGAATGGAATGGAAGTAAAATGGAGGCTTGTATGGCTGTGCATTCTAATATATAGTCTAGTATATTAATACCTAGCCGTGCTATTTATCTATAGCTAACTTGGGCTCCTGGATATTACCATGGAGGTCATTAGGAGCTACAGAATTACGAGCCTCAGGACGAGGTTGACACACACGTAAATTTAGCGAGCTCTTGATAGGCAAACATGCATAACTTCTGTCGAAGATGGGCTCGAACCCACTGACTTTCAAGCACAGGAAGCTAATCTGTAACCACGGCTTTGACCACTCGACTACGGTATACGGTACTCACGTATCGTACTCATAAGCGAAAATATATTCATTATCAATTTTTAATTAAAAGCTATTTGTATGATTGTAGTTCTGCCAGTTTTCCCGGTAATTTATTAGGCACATGAAATATTATGCAGCTTTATTCTGCAATAGATTTCGATATATTTATAGCATCTCTCTCCGAAGCAAGCATTTCTTATGAATACTTGAAAATGAAAGTTGGAATGCTATAAAAATAAAAGGTCCTTTAAAATTAAAATATATTTTTTTAAATATAATATGTAACAGAAATTAAATTCACTAAACGATGACAATTAAATCTCTGTATAAAATATAAATGATGGAATAAAAAGGGGAATTACCGGTTTGTTTTACTTCTATTTCTATTATTTTTGACAAAATGGCGTCTTCTCCTTCCATCAGTGTAATGTTATACGTATATGACGCAGTAAGTGAGTAAAGGGTTAAAGAGAAGATGATTGAACTACGGACTCCTGCACCCCCAGCATCCTTTGTTTCAGTCTTACACTTTCCAAGAGAACAATACATCACTTGATATTTATAGATAGAAGAGTTATGAATTGCTGGTAGTTTAATTGTTACGAACTTTCCTGTCCTCAATGTTTCTATGCGGGAAAAAGCTCTTTGAGCATCATCTTGTATCACTGTGAATATAACGAAAACCAGGTCTTGTTACATTGAATATTATGTTGATAATAATATAAAAGACTTTAAAAAAAATTACTTGTCACATGGAGAAACACTTTGCTAAAACTAGTTCTCTAGAAAATACTTTTCAGATATATTTTAGAATATACCATTTGTTGTAACTTTGACGTAGTTTGTAAACGGACTTTCATTGCCGCCATCAGGAAACTGGTTTACACTTTTAACCTGGAATAAGTACCACTTCCCTGACGTCAGTCCAGTAACTTTCTTAGTAACTATGTATTTGTAACCTGGATCTTCTATATTTGATATTTCTGTCCATCTTGTAGAATCAGCAGCTCGATATCTCAAAATGAATGTCTGCGTTGAACCAGAATTAAAACCTGAATTCCATGACGTCATTACAGAAACTGCTGATTTTGATTTTACCACCAGATTTGTTGGAGTATGTGGAGGACCTAAACAGATAACTACATTATTATTGTAAGGTTAAATTGTTTGTTATCGGGTGAAATTTGTTTATGGTTGTTGCAACTGATGTAGAAATTATTAATAAATAAATAGTATGGACTCGTTTCATAGCCGTCATGAACATCTGTAGTATAAACTCACCAGTAGGAAACAACTGTAGAACAACCGCAGTTGAGCTGACGGAGTTGCTGACATTACAAGTATAGTTTCCATACTCAGTCTCTCTAATATTATTAATCGCGATACTCCACAGGTTCACATGTCTCAATGTCAAATTAAGACTTCTAGAAGTATTTCCGTCACATTTGAGTTTAGTTGATGAAGGATTAGCATCGTACCCGATCATGAATTCAGCAGTTTCTCCCGTCTTACGAGAAATAACTAAAACTGACTTCTTCGTTTTAATCTCAGGTTGATCTACCAAAATATATAAATAACGTTAACATAATTATTTTGAAATTATTACTACTAGAGTACCGACTTATATTGTATCGAAACATGCTTTTAAAAAAATATTCCTATAGTTTTATAATTCTCTGATTATTTGTTCATCTTACTTACACAACACGTTTAGTGTCAAGTTGTTACTGCTGGTTTGTCCTCCTGTGTTGGATACGACACATTGATATTCTCCAGAGTCCTCTTTAGTCGTACCGAGTATTGTGTATGTTTTACTGTCTGTTCCAACTGATTTTATATTATCGTTCAAGGGAAGAAACGTCCATGTGTAATGGAGGTCGTCTGCAGGGTTGCCACCAGTAGCTGTACATGTCATAGTGACGTCATTACCTGACTTTACATCACTAGATTCTGTCACCAGAGAAACAGCGTCAGGTGGATCTATAAAAATAAAGAACAGAGAAAACATATTGCGATTTTTATTCATTTGTATTCATTCTACGTTTATTCAGTTAATTCACTTACTGGCTAAAATATCTTTTCCATATTATTTCTTCAAAGTGA
Organism: Tubulanus ruber; assembly: GCA_036873915.1. NCBI lineage: Eukaryota > Metazoa > Nemertea > Palaeonemertea > Tubulaniformes > Tubulanidae > Tubulanus > Tubulanus ruber. Next base: position 6,779 of record JAYJLZ010170630.1, on the reverse strand, counting down.
AGATTCGCTTCATTAGTTCTATATGTTACTAGACCTTGTATATAGAACCTTACTTATTAACTTGAATGAGGATGAATAATTATCATTTACAAATTTATATTTTTAAAAGCGTGCTTATATGAAATAGATATCGTGGCAGAATCTACCCGTAATTATCGATACAAAAATACTTATTAAACGCATTTTACATCGTGTCCCATGATGTGATGTCTTACATAATATATACTTACATAATACATTAAGAGTGATATCTTTATTCAACTGTGGTTGTTCAACGTTGTTGTATGAAACTCTACACTGGTATGTCTTCTTATTGTCTGTCTTTTGAGATTTAAATTTCAGCGTACTTGTTGCCACCTTCCCTCCAAAATCACCGTCTGAGAACGATTCAGTAGATCCGGGTATCTTGTTGGTTCCAACGTACCAGGTAATATGTGCGGCAGGATTACTTGTACTTGTTTTACACGTTAGTGAAACTTCTGATTCAACTTTCAAATCTCCATTCGGAGTTTGAAGCAGTTCACTCGTTTCAGGGGAATCTGAAAGAAAATAAATTGAAATAGAAAGGGTCGCCTTTTAAAACATATCGGATAAGTCACTGAATAATGATGACAACAGTATTCACATATTTGGCATAACTCATAGTGAATTAGAAAAACGGTTGTTTTATTAAATTTCTAGTTCCTGGTAAACATATAACCCTAGTTTGTAGAAGGAAATAATTGAAAAACATGGACTATAATAAAAAGTGGTGTTCAAAGATAATCAAAATCTTTATACATACATGTTACATCAACACTCGCAATTCTGTGAAAGTTAGCAGCAGAACATCTGTATTGTGCCAGGTTGTCTGATTTTGTCACTGTTACTGATATAACACTTATAGTTACTTTCCCGCTATACTGACTACCATCTTTATATGACGTCACTGTCGATGTAAGCTGATTCCAGGTTGCGGATGTCAAAACTTTCCTTTCCCATTTTATTTCATCCTGTTGTGGATTGGCTTCGTCGGTCTCGCAGGTAAATGATTTGACTGTGTTTAATTCTACTGCGCCTGCGGGTGACTCACTCAAGGTCAGTTTGGTAATTGAAACTATAATAATAGATAATAAATATTTTTAATCTTTTATTGGGATGAAACGTAAGATAATACAAATATAAAATAATTCAGTTCTAAGGTTTTTATTGTCATCCTTACAGTGAACAGTCAGTGTGATCTGAGATGAATCCTTCCCTGCGTTACTACCGGGTATTGTTGCTCTACAGTAATATTTATCCTGGTTGTTAGTTTTAGTGACTATGGTACTGTATGTCAATGACAGCGTCTGTAGAGATTTTACTTCCGTTGTAGAAGAACCGTGTGATTTTATTATAGTAAGAGTTGGTTGTGGATTTCCCCCGTTTGCTGTACATTTAATCTCGAGTAATGTTGACTCTTGAAGTGGAGAAGTTGGCCCCTCAAGGTTGACCGTATCCGGCAGATCTGTAATAAATTATATAATTGGCCTCTCAATGGTGACAGTTGCGGTAGATCTAATTTATAAATTCTGTTAAAGGTATTTAAATGGCGTCTGGTTCATAAATAAAAACAATAAAAACAATAAATAAGAGAGCTAAGGTTGTTAAGTTGTGAACACTTTCGAGCTAAATTAAAAATAAATTAATAAACAATTCAATTATTTTTTAAGATATATGTCGATAAGTAGTTTACCGGCCATCTATTGTTCATAGACACTAACAATTTTAAAAATATTGTCTATAAGAAACATTCATATTCAGCACAGTAGAAGTCACGTCACTTTATATAACATTTTATAATTCAGTTTCAAGTGTAATTTGATTTAATAATTTTTAGGTCAAAAACACATATTTCTCGACATAAAAGAAGAAAAACATATTAATTTACAAAAGTTGAATATGTCATGTGAAATGCAAACAAAAAGATTTTAACACGAACAGATACTACGAACCAAACTATAGATGAATCACATTATTTAAGAGTATTATCCGTGCAAAAGTTCCGCAAACATTTCTACTGCTTTTAATCACTTCATTCCGAAATATACGGTTACATAAATGAATTACAACGAGTTATCCACGAGGACTGCAAAAACGCGAATAATATATAAAATACAAAATAACGCAAAACTTTCATACTGAAGCGTCACTCACATAGAACATTGATCTCAATCTGCCCAGTCACTGTTCCTACTTCGTTAGAAGCTGTACAAGTATAAACCCCAGCATCCTTCCTCTTAACCTTGTTGAAGGATAAAGTACTAGTCTGATCTTTATTCTGTACAACTCCTCCAGCTCCTTGTGGTCGACTCCAGGAATATGACAATCCAAATATACCTGTCTTTCTGGCGTCACAGTTTACAGTTAATGGTTTATCCACGTGAACTGATGTTTTACCGTTATCGCTACCAGCTGATGACGTTATTACGGGACCAGTAGGGGGCACTGAAATTATATTGGAAACAGTATAATAGATAATCTAGATTTAACTGGAAAAGTCTGGAATAATTGTGATGAATTGTTGTTCTTAGAAGTAAAACAACTTTTATATATAGACATTTTCCATCAATACGGTGCTATATTTTGTCCCGTATCTCATATGCTCATTATGTTTCCACACGCGTTGAAGATGGAGCAATAGAATAACTAGTAAATCGTGGTCACATCATACGCGTGCGTAAATCTCTAAAAGATGCGTTCCCAAAACAATGGAACATGCTCCATTTTCTAGGCAACGTTGCAGCTACGGTCCTCATGGCCCAAATCTTCTAACAAAAACAGAACCGCCTCATTTTGTCTGCGCAGTAGACGCATCTATTTATGTGTAACCAGTGCTCCGGGCGTATACGTTTTATAATTACACGCGCGTTCGCATACGCACGCTTATAGTGGGACCGTAGCCTACGCGGCTGACGGCGTAATGTTTGTGTATAATTTACGCAGTGATGCGATGTAGACATTCCTCCTGCAGAAAAATGATATAGATACGCTATGATTTAGGGTCAGGTGTAACCTTACGCTTTATCTTAATTAAAGGTGGATTTCGGATAATTATTATACATGAAAAAACTTAGTTAGAATTCAAGATGACGTCAAAATAAAAATGTAATTGGGTGAACTATTTAACCAATCACAGACTAGAAACTGGGTTCAAGTGAAAATATGCTCCCAACACGAGGATAGTAGAAGGGTTACCGGTTGGAAAAAGAAGAAACATAAAGTACCTTACAATTTGTATCCTGGAATATGTTTATTTATATAATTGTTGGGAATAGGCAGGATACACTACGCCTAGGAATTTATGTACGGAATGACATGTAAACACAAGCCCAGAAATCATTATAAACAAACAAAAATTTAATAAGGAACCCCCTTACTCAATGGAGGTTTTTTAACACTTCCCTGACACAAGTAAAGCTTCTAGCATCTCCTTGAATCAATGGAGGTTTCAACACCTCCTTGACCCAAGGGAAGCATATTTCACCTCCCCTGATGCAAGGGAGGTATATAATCTCGCACGCCTGACTCAAGGGAGGTTTCTAACACATCAACGACACATTGGAGGTTTCTAGCACGTCCCCGACACAAGGGAGGTTTTTTAAGTACGCCCCCTACACAAGGGAGGTTTCTAGCATCTCCCTTACGCAAGAGAGGTTTCTAACACCTCCCCGACGCAAGGGAGGTTTCTAGCACCTCCCCGACTCAAGCGAGGTTTCTAGCACCACCCCGACTCAAGGGAGGGTTTTTACACCTACCCTACCCTACACAAGCGAGGTGTTTCTAGACGTTTTCAGACACTGATTTCATTACTTTTTGAAAATATATTTGATTGCGATAACATCTTCTCCAGACAGAGTGTCATTAGACTACATTGCTCATTGTAATAATAAAAGCTATATTATTATTACACACATAATATTCAAGGAAACATTACTTTTAATTTCTGGCAAATGAATATGAGACGCATCAAAACTTTATCATACGTCGTGGAAACTATTCTCTCTCAATGCTTCACATTACTCTATACGAGATTTCTACAAATTGTATTACTTATTCTTGTTTTATGACGCTTTATAAGACGTAAGGATATAATATTATTATAATACATGTTGTTAAAGTGGATTCGGCGGATATTGAGATGCTGAGATCATCAAAAGCCCTGATCATGCATATTCACTGATATATTTGACTTTTAAGATTATATATGGCTTATAAAGATATATCATGTCGATGACATATTATAAAACAATGTGTACAAACGTGTATGTTTTGATCTTTCAAAGAAGGCGAGTTCTATTGAACAAAAACGAGATTATCGTTACGTTTTAAAATATACATGTATAAGAGCCTATAATATTTGTAAATTTGATCGTACGTTCTATTCATTGTCTACGTGTCCAGTGTTACTACTATATTCTTAGTTTTGGCCTTGGTTAAAAAAGTGAGTTTTTCAATATCTCAGTATTTACACGTGTAATATTTATATTTGTTGTAAATAATAATATATAATATTTTTATCTTCAAACTATTAATAATTGAAAAGCCCAATCAATATTTTTACTAGTTACTATACATTCGTGTCTGTAATCTCATATTTCCCAACCAAATATGCAACAACGGCTGACAATAAGGTTACTAAAATTAACTCCCACTCATTCACCATACACATGGGAGACGTATAAGTAATTTTGTCAAACCAGGCCCCAACGCAGGGGATGGGGGGAGGAGTGCAATGGGTGCGAACGCACCCCCACGGACGATAGAGTTCCGCTAATTCCTCTTCCTCAAAATTATTTAATACCAATTTTTTAGACAGTAACGATGTCTTCAATGGTAATTTAGTCCCACCTCCAGACCCGTACGCAAGTTCCGCTAAATTGTCTTCCTCGAAATTTTTTACTTGTATTTAAATGTATTTACTCGACGGTTTACGGCAGTGAATTTCAATGAAATCAGTACCACTTATATTATCGGTTCAGCATCGTAACACAGAAACTTATTTCTCCAATAATTTTAATGTGGAAATTTATTTTTAACACCTCGTTACTGTAACACCGCATTTCTCGTGGTCCTTTGTTGTCATAAAAAGGGCATCCAGCAAGCCGCAAATTTATAAAAATGTCCCAATTTTTTCATGAATTTCTCCCAAATGTTGGTACCTCTCCAAAAAAATTACTTCCTATGATCTGAAGGTCACCAATTTTAGTCCTCTGACATTATGAGGTGCACCCATCCATCTATATATATATAATTTTTTATGTTTAGAGATGAAATTAGTGACTAAAAGCCGGGAAAACTATTCTCCTTGCATCCGCCACTACCCCCCGATATAGGAGCTTCGAAATTTTTGAAAAGGCCAGAAATACCAGTTAGTCGGGCCAAACTAACCTATGCAAGAAAACATTCATTTTGAATTCATACTCTGTGTACTATGAATGATAAGACTGGCACCAGCTGATTTGGCTAGTTTGGACTGAAATGTGTAGCCTACTTTGGCTGGACTGATTCCAAATATTGTATTGCAGTTTTGACATGTCACATGATTGTGGCCTATTAAAATGTTGGCAACACAAAAGTTTTCTGAAAAAACGTCCGATCAGCACTCGCAATGTGGGGCTTTTTATAGAGGTGGGGGATTTTTATAGAGGGTGCACCCCTCCATCCTTAAATCCGCCCCTGGTGGGAATATATCACTTTAGTTCCACATATTTTAAAAACGCACCTCCCACATAAAAATCTGAGTACGGGCATACAAGCGTCAAATTAATCTTTAAAATTAAGTTTCTTCTTAAGACATGGATATTTCAGGGTAAATATTTAAATGTAAATAATTTAAGCTCATCAGTTGACGTTATTTTATTAACATTAACAAGGAATAAACTTACCGAGTACAGTCAGAGTCTTCTTGTCTTTGATATTGTTGAGGTACTGACAGGTCCAATCAGCCGCGTCGTTCAACTGTACATTAGTAATCTGTACCCCGTATAATCCTCTACTGCTGTCACATAATCCCGAGTAACGACCCGTAACATTGAACTCACATCTACTACTATAGATACTAAACGACGTGGTCTGATCACTACTTGCTAAGTTGATTGGCCAACCACAGAAATCCTGGCTGGGTTTTACCTGACATTGTATAGTGACTGTTGTTCCTTCAGCAGCAGTTTGAGGTGATATCACAGTTGAGATCGAGTCAAAACATGCGCCTGTAAATATATTTCGAACTATGAACATCTACTAAATGCGACTTTTCATTATAACCTTTTATAAATTATCTTCAATACTTTAATTGTTTATATCTATTTATATCTATGACGTTAATTATTTTATTTTTATACATCTACGGTTCTAAACTAATAAATCCAATAAGTATCAAAGTATTTGATTACTTCAACGGGCTTAAACTAATTAATTAAATAATAAGAACAAGAAAATTAATCTTGAGGATTAGTTTGACGCTTGAAAAAAAAGAATGTGTTGAATGACATGTGGCTGATCATTTTAGTAATTATATGGTCGGCGAATCAAATAATGCTTTAAAATTATATATTGTAATATTATATCATAACGTCTTTGAAGCGTCAAAAATATATTATATGCAGTTTTTCCTAAAATAAAAGTGTAAATATTAAAAACTAATAACATAATTATGTTTAAAGTAACTGGGAGTTAACGAAATAGTAGTAATACATATAAATAACGACACAACCGAGATACGTGTCACGTGGTTACTCATACCTTCAACAAGTCGTGTT